>JAPKLY010000807.1:0-14289 GCA_026898435.1 Prunella vulgaris | reverse complement strand
GTTCTAAAGGATCTTTTATTAAATTATTTATTTAAAATCAAGACTTCCACTGAATTGAAATGCATAGAATTTTACGGCGTGACAAATTCAGATTAATTTTGTGGTTTTCACGCACTCGAGATTTTAGGGATTAGAAAAATTCTCTTTTGGTTTGCTTATTTAATTCTTGTTCTTGGAATTTGATAGATTATTTATTTTTAGGGGTTAGATAAGAGTTTTCAGTTTTTCATTCATTTGGATTAGAAGTAATTTTTATGTTTGATTGCTTGAATGATTATTTAGTTTTATGCAAGCTATTTCTCTTAGTAATATTATGCTCAATATTTCACTTTGACGTTATTTACATGATTTTTTATAGTTTACTCCATACTTTTAAAATTAATATGCCTTTTGTCTCAATTAGGTTTAGTAACTCTAGTTTCATTTTTAGTCAATTTATGTTATCTTGAATTATGCCTGTTATCTCAGTTAGTCCTGTTCATCCATTAGTTATGATTTTAGTCTGTTTGCTTTGGTTGGAATTCACCCAAAGCATGCACGTTTTAGTTTAGATTATTAGTTTAGAATTCTTCCTTTATTTTATTTTTTTGTTCATTTTGTAGTTAGATAGAAACCAAATCCTGCAATTTCATTTTAGTTTATTTGATTCCATAACTCGCACACACACACACCTAGGATTAGATTGTCTCATTGCTTCCCGTGGATTCGATATTATAGCTTGGTCAGCTTACCACTACACGATCCTATACACTTGTAGGAAAGTGCATTTGTGTGCAAACACAAATCGCTAGTCAATGGTATTGCAATATTTGTGCTTTCCGTTGACCGTTTTCCAGATTTTACAGAAGTAGACATTCTTTCCACTGATTGTCGGTACGATAATCATAATATATCTTGCAACACACGATAAATAAAAATAATGTGGTTGGGGGAATGATGGGTTTGGTTGGAACTATATCAATGTGTACGACCCTGAATCCTCAATTGATTCCTCACTTTCTGGACTAATCCTTCACACAGTCAATTATTTGTGCTATTCGTTGCCTGGCGGTACGATAATCGCAACATATATTGCAACACATCATAAATCTAAATAATTTGGTTGGGGGAATGGTGGATTTGGTTGGACCTTTATCAATGTGTAGAACCCTGAATCCTCATTCAATTCCTCACTTTCTGGACTAATCCTTCAGATGGTCAACCATTTTACAGAATTGGCGTTCAAATCGGTAAAGTGAACATACCATGCAACATATCAAAGCGTAGTCCAGATTTCTTTCAATATGTAGTGGAATGTTGTCCAATAGAATGATATTGCAATATTTGTGCTTTTCGTTGACCGTTTTCCTGATTTTACAGAAGTAGACATTGTTTCCAATAACTTTCGGTATGATAATCGTAACATATCTTGCAACACATCATAAATCTCAATAATATACTTGGGGGTACGGTGGGTTTGGTTGGACTTATATCAATTTGTAGAACTCAGAATCGTCAATCAATTCCTCACTTTCTAGACTAATCCTTCAGACGGTCAACCATTTTATAGAATTGGCGTTCAAATTGGTAAAGTGAACATACCATGCAATACATCAAAACGTAGTCCAGATTTCTTTCAATTTGTAGTCGAATGTTATCCAATGGGTTGATATTGCAGTATTTGTGCTTTTCGTTGACCGTTTTCCTGATTTTACAGAAATAGACATTGTTTCCAATGAGCACTGGTACGATAATCGTAATATATCTTGCAACACATGATAAATCTAAATAATGTGGTTGGGGGAAAGGTGGGTTTGGTTGGACATTTATCAATGTGTAGGACCCTGAATCCACAATGGATTCCTCACTTTCTGGACTAATCCTTCAGATGGTCAACCATTTTATAGAATTGGCGTTCAAATAGGTAAAGTGAACATACCATGCAACACATCTCCAGATTTCTTTCAATATGTAGTGGAATGTTGTCCAATGGGATGGTATTGCAATATTGGTGCTTTCTGTTGACCGTTTTCTTGATATTACAGAAGTAGACATTTTTTCGAATGACCGCCGGTATGATAATCGTAATATATCTTGCAACACATGATAAATCTAAATAATGTGGTTAGGGGAATGGTGGGTTTGGTTGGACCTTTATAAATGTGTAGGACCCTGAATCCTCAATTGATTCCTTACTTTCTGGACTAATCCTTCAGACAGTCAATTATTTTATAGGATTGACGTTCAAATCGGTAAAGTGAACATACCATGCAACACATCAAATCGTAGTCCAGATTTCTTTCAATATGTAGTGGAATATTGTCCAAATGGATAGTATGCAATATTTATGCTTTCCGTTGACCATTTTCCTGATTTTACAGAAGTAGACATTGTTTCCAATGACCGCCGGTATGATAACTGTAATATATTTTGCAATACATGATAAATCTAAATAATGTGGTTGGTGGAATGGTGGGTTTGGTTGGAACTTTATCAATGTGTAAGACCCTGAATCATTAATTGTTTCCTCACTTTCTGGACTAATCCTTCACACAATCAATTATTTGTGCTTTCCGTTGACCGCCTGTACGATAATCGCAACATATCTTGCAACACATCATAAATCTAAAAAATTTGGTTGGGGAATGGTGGGTTTGGTTGGACCTTTATCATTGTGTAGAACCACTACAAGAAAAAAGATCAATAATGACAGGAAAAAAAATCATCACTAAATGTAACTTTTAATGAGAGGATCAACACAAATATTAATAAAAAAATATCATATTAATAAGAAAGTAACTTTCCTCTCATTATATATAAAAAAATTGACTTACCTCTCATTAAAAGTGAGGGAAATTTTGGCTCTATTATTTCCCTCCACTCATTTTCATTTTTCACTAATTAAAGATTCAATAAAAATTAAAATTAAAATTAAAATCTAATTCTTTTCCACTTATCACACTCGAAACAGAGAAGGGCTCAGAAACCCTAATACCCAATTTTTGATTCACTCCGACAAAGAGCAAAAGAGGGGAGACATGGACCACGGAGCGTCACTGTGATTCTCTTGCTTTTCCTCTGCTTCTCAAACGAAATACTCGAATATGCTCCATAATTTCCGGTCACTGTTGAAGAGTACATGCCTCAGAATTTCCCCTGAGGCCAGAGAGACGATGGGGCCAGAGAGAGGAGAGTAGTAAAGCTGAAGAAATTGGAGCTTTGGAAGGTCACAAATCGAGGCAGGAATTTAACCCTCGCTATACACCCTAAGTCCCAACGTTGTAGCAACGTAACAACGTAACCCTCCTCTGTCTCTCTAGATTCTCCACTTCATTGATAATTTAAGGTCCCTGCTCTCTCATTTCAAATTTTTATCAAAGGAGTTTTTATTTTTGATTCGATTGTGTGATTGAAGTTTGAACTGAGCTTTTACATCTCTCTTATAACTGAAAATTTTAGAATTGTTGATTAAACTGCTATGGTGTTTTTGATTTCCTTTGGTGGATAAGGTATCACTAATAATGACTTTTAACAAACTCAGAGCTAATTGTATGAGCATATATATATATAGTCATTGAATGCAAATTTTTGCTCTGTTGGGATGCTAACAATGGTATGAGCACAAATAAGAGAGTGAGTTTATCAAACACACAAATTTTAAGAATGTGTTCTAGTATTTTAGGTGATGAACTGATGTCAATCTTTTGCCGAATCTTAAAAATAATTATTTTCCTTTCTAACAACTATTAATATTAGCTACCACCTTAATCTTGTTGTGTACCAAAACCCTTTGACAATGACAGTATGTTTGGCCAAACACCTTCACTATTGACTTTTCCTGCAACTGTCATAATTCGATGAGGGGTAAGGATTTAATTAAGTAGTTGCAGAAAATAGAAATTTCAAGTTGATGAAGCTCAATATAATGTTCAATCTTTGGAATATATAATATAGCAAACTGCTTGCAGGAATTTTGTTGAGGATATATGAAAGTAAAAGGAATGTGTGATTGATAACTCTTAGTAGAGAGTTTTTTAAGGTATATTGTACAACTAATTATGTGTTTTTTAAGGTTCAATATATTGTTTGTACGAGGGAAAGGAAGTATCTACTGCTTTCTTATTAAAAAACTTAAAAAGTAATTTCTTCCCTTTTAGCATGAGATTTATGGGTTTTGAAAATATAGATCACTATGGGGTGAAAATTTGTAAGAATCAGATGTTCGTTTAATAAGAACTATAAATTTTTAACGTGTATGGTTAAAAGTCTATCTTGAAGAGGTCAAGAAAGAAGGAGGTAAATACTTAAATTCATTTAGTTTTATGTGAAAAGTAATTTTGCAGAAACTCATATGCTGTAATTTAGCAAATATGAAAATGAGATATTATTTTGGTCTTATTATTTAGTTGAAGGTGTTGGTACGTAGTATTTATACAAAAGAGATTATAATTGCTAATGATAATTGGGGAAATTAATTGCATGTCTGCCACTCTATCTCTCAAAGTATGTCATGTAGAAGAATTTAGTTTATATTGTTTAAAAAAATGCCTGCTTCTCTAATTATAAAATATATACAGTTTTGGTACTATTTTTAAGTTTTTCTTGGATTTCTTTATGTTGAGAACTATGTTATTCATGAATATCATTTATATCTCTCTAATTTCTTTTGTATGTTTTATTATTATTGTTTTTTTTTTGTTTGCTATTTTACTTTACTTAGGATACTCTGTTTTTGTTGCATTAGTATCACAAAGCTACATATTTGTTCTGGATAAAATGTTAGATAAAAGTATATTATTTTTTGTTTCTTAATTTTTTTTTCAAGTTTCATAGCTTGTTTTTTGTATTATCTTGAAGAATAAAATTAGAGATAAAATCTTGAAACACTTGCGTTTTTTAGTGCATGACTCTTTGCTCAAGGTATTTGAAAGGCATTAAGACAAAATTCAATGCATTAGAGCGAAACTATGATGGGGACACTCACAAAGATAAAGGGGAAATATCCATATTTTCACAATGTGGACGAGCATTGGGAGCTGGTGTGACTCGTATTCTCAACGATGATGAGCGTGAGAATGCTCATGTTTATATCTTAAAGAATTGTGCTGAAGTGCAACCATTTTTTGAGTAAGCTCAACTCTTGCTAATATTTTCTCTTTTTTCTTATACATATATTTATGAATTTCTGTTTAATACTATAATGCAGTGAGTACTCTAAAAAATGGCCAAATAATACACAGATCATGGCTGATTATCAGTGGAATATCAATTTTATCAAGTGGTTTAAAAAGAAGGTAAGTGATATTATATTGTTATATATTGCTTATTGTTGAGCTATTTCAAATTGTCAAGTTATTTACTTGTAAGTTCTTTTTAGGTAGAAAAAAATTCAAATACAAGACAAGAACACTAAAGTTGATGAGTTATTGTCCCTGGCCCGTGGTCCCATGAAATATGCTACTGATTTTAGTTGTTATGTTGTGAATGGATATAGGTTTAGAATTGAAGAGCGTGATGAAGTGTGTAGAACACAAAATTGTGGAGTGTGTGTTCTTGGTGATATAGGTATATAGTGGAGCAGATTATGTTGATTATTATGGAGTTTTAGTAGAGATTCTTGAGCTACAATATCTTGGTGGAAAACGTGTGGTTTTATTTCGGTGTAGATGGTTTGATGTTTATGATAATGAGAAAGGAGTGAAGGTATATGAATATGGATTCACTAGCATTAATTTTTGTCGACGGTTGAAAACAAATGAACCCTTTATTCTGGCCACTCAAGCCTCACAAGTGTTTTATGCAATTGACAACTTTAATAAGAATTGGCATGTTGTTCTTAAGACACAACCTCGAGATCTATATGACATGCCTCATCAAATTGAGGATGATGACGATGAGGTAGATGATGAAAGCGAAGCATATCAACATGGTGAATCTTTCAGTTTTGATTGCGGTTCCCAGAATTTGCTTGAGGTAGATGATCAAAATATTTGGAGGAGGATGGATGTGGATTCTATGGTGGTTGATATACCAACAATCAACAAAAAGAGAAAGAGAAAGCGAAAAGCTTCTTGATGAAGTATTCTTTCAACCTTCTGAGTTCATTGTTTTATATTTGTTATATGCATTTACATGCTATGTTTTGGTGTTGTATACCTACACTAACTTCAAATATACTTTATTCGCAGTGACACGGGTATTACTCACATTGATAGGGAACCTATGAGTAAGGTTAGTGCTGCTAATTATTTTTTTATATATGAAATAAATTGATTAGTTAGTGTTTATTTTCTCCTAGTAAAATGATGTGGTGAATAAATATTAAAGTTTAGCACTAAATGCTTTTTATTTTGTTAGCACGTCCATGTTGTTGAATGATTGCAATAGTAAGTTAATTTTTATATATATTTGCCGGAGGTCAACATGTCTATATTTCTAGTGGAACATGCTGCTGGTGGTTCTTAAAATTTGGCATGACACACTTGTGAAAATTTGAGTGTTGAAATCTCATTAGTCATGAAGTTGAAATCTGATCAGTCATGAAGAGAGAAATTTCATTAGTCATGAAGTTGAAATCTCATTAGTCATGAAGTTGAAATCTCATTAGTCATGAAGTTGAAGTTGAAATTTCACTTTGAGTGTTGAGTGTTATATGCAATGACATTAAATGGTTTGCCTATATGATGTATTGTTTAGATTGATTTTTTTTCTAAGTAATATTGTTTGATTTGCTCATAATCTGCAATAATTTTTTTTACTTAAGTTATATTACTAGTGAAATAAATTTGATCTTTTCTAGTATTGAAATGCCCCTAATACGATAGAATCTGCATTGGAGAGACAAATTTGTGAATGCAATTATAGTTAACTTTTTTCAATTCAATTTTTCTTTCCATTTTAGAACTAAACGGAGTTATTGTCATAGAGGTTGTGAGTTATGATGTATTATATCAAAAAGTCTAGGAGTATATGGGGGTAGTTTCAAATTTAAAAAGTGCATAATTTCACTATGTTATATTGTTTGATACTTTAATTATAGTGTCATATGAATTGTTGCAGGAATATTAGGTTGCTATAGTCAGATTCTGGAAAGGTGTTCAGATGCAACACCTAACTTCTATATGAAGGTATGATTTCCCTTTCTAAATTTCTAACTAGTTGATAGTTACAACTGCTTATGAGTGTGTATAAATAATGAAAATTTCTGGTTTTATATTCTGCCTAAGGAATAATTAATAAATGCATTTTTTAAATATTACATCTATATTTTTAAGTATTATGAATATTGAGATTAATGTACCTTTTATAAATTTTTTGCAGGTCATGTTGGAAAGAATTCAAGGAAGATGACTTTGAAAAAACAAATTGTTCCACATCGATGTTGTTTAATTTTTTTCTTTTCTTTTTTCCTTTAGCATGTGTTAGGAAAGATATTTTCTTATTTAGAAGATTCATATTTTGATATATATTAATATTTTGTTAACTTTGTGAATTCAAATACAACGAATTGATTTTCATGTAATTGTTTGAATAAATTTTTTATATTTTATTTGCAATCATTATATATTTTTATTACAATTAATGCAATAAAATGTGAAACATATAATGAGAGACAAATTCTAAGATGAGGAAACATATAATGAGAGGCAAATTATAATATAATGACAGGATTCTTCATCATTTTGGGTGAGTTTTAATGAGAGCAAATTCCTGTCATTAGATATAAATTGAAAATAATGATAGGACTCATTTCCTGTCATTAAAGGTCTTTATCTAGGGAGGCAATAATGACAGGCACGTGACAGGAAAATTCTGTCATTAAAGGTTAAAATCCTGTCATTAAAAGCATATAATAACAAGATTTTCCTGTCATTATAGATGATTTTTCTTGTAGTGAACCCTAAATCCTCAATCAATTCCTCACTTTCTGAACTATTCTTCCAGATGGTCAACCATTTTATATAATTGACGTTCAAATTGGTAAAGTGAACATACCATGCAACACATCAAAACATAGTCCAGATTTCTTTCAATATGTAGTGAAATATTGTTGTTGGTCCCGAAACGAGTACAATCAGTGTATGGGGGGGAATACACTGATGTCAGATTTTTCTGAAAGACTCAGAAAAATGCTCTTACACTCTCAGTCAGGATTTCCTGAATTACTCAGTATGCTGAAGGTCCACAGGGACAGCAGGGACAGTTCAGTAACGAGTCAGATAAGCTGAGTGTGAGTAATGTGCTCGGAAGCTCAGTAGAGATAACAAACCTACTGACTGCTTGGAAGCGAGTCAGTTGGACTACTATCTCAGTGAGCTAGAGTACGTGCGGAAAATGAGCCCTTAGATTCTACTCATTTTAGTTTCTGAAAACATTTTCTCTGAACTTGCTTAGTAAACTGGTGATTAGGGCTGAGTGCACCGTATCAAGATTTAGGATGATTGATTCAGTCCTGAGGATAAAACAATGCAGAATGTTCAGTTTATTATGAAGACAGTTATGATCCTGAACAAAACAGTAAATCAGCACACAAGGGTCTTTTTAACGTGGTTCGGAGATAACCAACTCCTACGTCCACGACCTGATTTAACAGGAAGCTATCCTCAAAACCCTGAGGATAGGTGCTTGGTTTTACGTGCCAAGGGACACGAGTAGCCAACTTCCTCTCTTAGGAACTGACCCCTGGACGTTTTACAAGTCCCAGTCCTTCTAACCAACCAATCTCACACCCTGAGTGGTTTGGTATTCTGGTTTCCAACTGAGATAGCTCTAGCAATACAAAACAATGCTAAATATTAGAGCTATCGATCTAAGCAAATACAGAGTGAATCCTACTACAACACTAGGGAAATTTAATTGCAGAGTGTTGCTTATAGTATGCTTTGAGCGCTAGGATTCTTGAGAGTTTTCTCTTGGAAATTTCCCGTTAACCTTGAATGGGTGCAAGGTTCTCCATATTTATAGGAAAGATTCAAAATAGATCCGTTGGAGGAGATCAAATCAAATCTTTCCTATTTTGGGGTGGTTACAGGCTAGAAATACTATTTGACCTAACCACCATGCTTATTCTGGCAAGTCTGTCCCATCGCCTGCAACTTTGAGACGCATTAAATGCCACATTAAATGCTGCGCAGACTCCGTACACACGTGTCGAAAGATCATTGGCTCTCCGTTCTAACGGCTAGTTGACTTTCAGACATTTGTCATTCCTTGTACATTCAATACTCTGAGTCTCTTGTTAATAACTCAGTCTGAATGTTTGTCTTCATTGGAGTCTTACTGACATTCTCTTTGTCTCTTGTCCCATAGCATAAATAACCTTTTTGCCTTGGACTTACATGGTTCAGGTGATCTGAACTACTGCCCGAGTCAGGTCTCATGTGTCTTCAGCACAGCCTGATAGATTATTCAGCCCAGTATGTGTAACCTTTTTACTTTGGACTTATATGGTTCAGATAAACTGAACCAAGGCCTAAGTCAGGTCTTAAGTGCATTCAGCACAGCCTGATAGATTATACTTACTCTTCACTGACTAAGATCTATCCTGAGTGTGCTTAGTGTACTCAGTAGAAACATCAGTCAATGGTACTTCAGGATTGACTTCAGGACGGAACATCAGGCTTCGATCTTCAGCTTCAGACCCAGGCAATCTTCAGCAAGACTGACTGACTCCTTCAGGATGAATTATACTTCAGACTTCAGTAAATTGGGTCGACTCCAATATTCTTCAGTCTTCAGCAAGTTCCTCCTGTACTGAATTTCTAACCTAACTATCCTGAACTATTTTATCCTGAACATCTGTACTTAGGTAGATTCATCAGGGGTTTTGGGATCTAATCAAAATACTCAGATTGTCCCAACAATTTTCCCCTTTTTGATGATGCCAAAACCCTTAAGCAAATTCCTATTCATCTATACAATCAACTGACTTAGTCAGTGAGAACAACTCAGTACCACCTGACAAACTAGGTACTTAGTCTATAAGATGAAAACAAGGAATGGGTTAGTACAGTTCTTGATAAGGATTCAGAAAAGTAAATTCAGGAGTCAACAAGAAGTTGTACTCAGGAAAAATAAATAACTTCATTGATTGATATGAGAATTACAAGTATCCTGAAGCTATTACAATTCCTGAATCAACTAGCTCCTGATCTAGTCTTCATCCTTATTCCAAGCAGCTAGAGGAATCTCATACATCTCGAAAACTCGGTTCAGGACCTGCTTCATCCTGTTCCGATCACCAACAGCCCCGGCAGCGCGTCCTACTCTTACGATTTCTTCTGATATCGCTTTCCGGTCTAGTTGTTTGGAGTTCCTGAAGAGTGGAGGAGGGTACTTGATGAATTCCGGATGAGCGAGCTCTACACCTTCAGTGTCAGTATGTCTGATGATTTCAGCCCAGAGATCAGGGTGCTCCTGTGCCATCCAGTGATGGAGTATGACGTCTTTTTCTTCAGATAGATCGTCCCATAACCCCACCACGTAGAATAGGTAGGCCCACCTATTCCGGATCGGAATCCATACCTCCAACATCTCTATCGGAATGAAGTCTTCCACAAACTGCAGTGGAGGAGGGCCTTGTTCTGAACTGACCACCATTTTCCTCTGAGTCTTCATCCGAGATCCAGAAGTCACAGATTTCTTTTTCTGAACCTGCGAAGTCAGATACTCATTGGACTCTTTCAAGCGTTGGATCTGACTGAGGAGCGAAATCTCCTTCATCTTCGCTATCTTTTCAGCTTCAGTCATCACCATTTTCTTCTGAGTGGTCAACTCAGGTTGCATTTGTTCCTCCATCTCCTTATATAAAGGTTCCAAGGCAGGATCTTCAGAGGGGGGAAGTCCTTCTTCTTTGCTTTCCCAGCAGCTATTTGCTTCTTCCCTTCCCCCTTTTTGGCATCATCGTCATTGATTCGTTTGAAAACCTCGTCTACTGACTCCGCCAATAATGTGAACTGACTGTCCATCTCAGTCTGCTTGCCCTGCAATTGCCCAATCTGCCTTGCCATCCCTCTCAGGCCAACACTGAGCTTGTCGATGGCTGAATTGTGCTCAGCTTTTAGCCGTCCTTCAAAGCTCATCATCCGATTGTTCAGGGCAGTAGCAATTGCATCCTTCTCCTGTTCAGACATCTCACTCAGCAGCTCATTCTTCAGTTCAGCCTTCAGCTTGGCCAACTTTTCATCAATCAGTTGATCAATTCTTTCAGGCATTTGTTGATCAAGAAAAGTGGTAAGCTTGTTCTCCTGCTGAGTTTGCGCATCAGAGACCATTTGATTGCAGCTTTGAATGGCCCCTTTTGCTTGCTCAGAGATAACAGTGAGATCTACTGAGTGTTGATTTCTGACTTCTCCAAGAAGATCGATGGTAGCATTCATATCAGTCCCCATCCCATTCAGGTCACGATCCAGTCTTTTCATCTTCTTGTTCAGCACTTCAGAATTTGAACCAACCCTACTAGTTTTTCTCTCGACGAGGATTACCCTTCTGTGAAGATTGGCAAGAGCTCGTGAGGAGTTCTGAACATATAGAGCTTCGGGGGTGATCCATTTTCCTCTGACTCGGATCAGACCTGGTGGACCCTCTCCTGAAGCCTCCGCAGTCCCGGGTCCCAGGATTGCATCATCGGCCGGTGCACTGACTCCTTCAGTGCCACCTTGCTGAATGTCTTCAGCAATCACAATCTCTTCCTTCTCCTCTTCCTTCTCCTCCTCAATTCTTTTAGGCTCTTGCTCGGGGTAGATACGTCTAACAGTTCTGATGAAGTCTACCATCTTGATCAGGTGATGTAAAGAATTCACGTTGAAGTGATCAAAGAGGGCAGCTTCAGTTTCAGCCATTTTCTCCCATCCTCTCAACTCCCCGAGCTGACTTAATTCAGGCCAAGTGGCATTCCTGATCATGGCGTAGGTGCGAAGTTGCACAACTGTCTCCTTCTGAGCGTCTGAGAGATCAGGAAACCTCCTCTCCACCATATCCACAGCAGTTCCCCTTGCCACAATCTCGAAATCGGGCAATGTGTTCTCATCAGGTGCAGGGAATGGCCATGGGGCTTCAGCCTGAACTGGTTCAGCAGCCTCCTGCTCAACTCCTCCTTCCTGAGCAGGTTCATCCTGATCCTTCTCTAAACTCTGATAGGTTGAGGCGATGTTGAGAATCAGTTGATCAGGATCAGGGGATGCAACGTCCGAAACAAAAGTAATGGGAGCAATGTCAAGAGCGGCCTGAGCCGGTTCCTTTTCCGGAGTTGCATGCTGAACAGCTTCTTCAGCAACTCTCTCTTCCACAAGCTTCTTCTCTCGCTCTGCTGACCCTGAATAAAGGAATTTCAGTTTCTGTTGCTTGGGTCCTGAGCGCTTGGGCTTGTCCTCCGCTGGCTTTGCAATATCGGACTCTGAAGATATGCCCGCCTGAGCCTTGACTCTCCCAGTCGTGCTCCCCTGAGCCTTCTTCTTCTGAGTCCGTGGTCTTCTCTTGGTGCCAGCATCACCGGAGTAAGCCCTAAAGAGGTCAATCTTTGCTGGAATCTCGAGCGACTGGGCCTGATCAACGTCCCCGAGATCCAGGGTTTCCAAAATCAGTGAGATCTTGGTGCCAAAGTGCATTTTAGCCTCGAACGTCGCCTGACCTTCCGGCGAATACTTGATTTTGTTGGTCTCAGCTACCAGTAATTGGAGAAAGTAATCCTCCCAGTGAAAATTGTGTACTGAGGCGTCAGAGATTGCCATCATCGTATAAAGCTTCGGTCTGGAGATCTGCTCCAATCCTCCTGCAATCCCCATCACTCCCTGACTTGTCAGGTCGAAGAAGTGACGATTCTCAGTCCTCAAAACAGATTTGTTGAGGCCTGACCTCAGGACGACATCTCCATCGCAGAGAGACTGGAGAAAATCCTTCTCGTTCCCAAACCCGTAATCAACCGGGCTTCGTCCAGAGCAGGGAAGATTAAAAACCTCCTTAATCTTCTCCCTGATGTTGAAAGTGACCCACCTCCTGGTCATATCCTCTTCTCCATCCTTCCCCTTCACACAGGAAGTCAAAGGAATGCAAGTCTCCCACTCCTGGGAATCCTTGTTCTGTGCCATCTTGAGGTAGAAAGCAACAACCAGTCTTGGATGGAGTCTCTGGGGTCTTGCTGTAATAAACTGCAGAAGACCTGCATTTTCATATAATTCTTGCACAGGCAAGATATCTGGATGGTTAGAAGAAAAGTCCCCAAAGGGCTCGTAGTGGATTTCATTCCTGAGATGGAAGACATTCCTAAAGAATGATTCCACCGAAGGAGACGCCATGGATTAAGTTGGAGATTTTGAAGAAAATCGAGTTTTCAGAGAAAATATATTAAGGAAAGATTTGGGTGCATAAAGGTTTGCAACGACGATCACTTCCCTTATTTATACTAAATTTCAGTTTTAATCGGATGGCTCAGAAAATAATGACTTATGAGATTCAATGGTCAAGATCAAAAAGTGAAATGCATGGTGCCTTTTCTGTTTTTTGAAAGTAATTGGTCAAACTTTATCGAAAACTGTTCCCGCCCACAGTGCATTAAATGTACATTAAGGTATGTCCGTATTTAATTCAAATAAATTGTATTAAATAATAACCGAATATTAAATGAATGGCTGGGATTAAATGACAAATTAAATTGATTTGACAATACAGCAAACAGTATCAAGGATAATGCACGCAAGATCTGATGACTAGACAAAAATCAGGAAACATACCAGTCAGTCAGATTCGTATTCTGACTGATACCACTCGTTGGACTATCAGGGTGACAAGCCCTGAGTTCAGTGTCCTGAATCTTAGTCAGTCTATACTGATCATCCTTTTCATACTGAATGTTCCCCCTACAACCATTCACATTCTCTCTGAGATTCCTTCAACCTGAGTCCATATTAGTCATTCCCCCTAACCTTGAGCATTCTGATCGGAGATTCAGATTGAATCTCCTAAGCCTAGGTCAAGGAGTCCTAATTCTACTGATAGCTCAACAAATCTGGTTTCAGGCAAAGCCTTAGTCAGTATGTCAGCTCTCTGCTTTTCAGTAGGGACTCTCTCCATCCTGATGTCCTTCTTTTCAACATGATCTCTGATAAAGTGATGCCTGATGTCTACATGCTTACACCTTGTGTGTAAGACTGGGTTTTGGGATATGGCAATGGCACTATTATTGTCACAATAAATTGGGACTTCAGTGGCCTCAACTTGGTAGTCTCTCAGTTGCTGTTTCAGCCAAAGGATCTGAGAACAACAACTGCCTGCCGCCATATACTCAGCCTCAGTAGTAGACGTTGCAACACTGGT
>JAPKLY010000806.1:0-134284 GCA_026898435.1 Prunella vulgaris | reverse complement strand
GGTTATCTCCGAACCACGTTAAAAAGACCCTTGTGTGCTGATTTACTTACTGCTCAGGATCATTATTGCCATCACACTAAACTGAGCATTCTGCATTGTTTTGATCTTCAGGCTGAATCAATCATCCTGACCTTTAAAATTGTGCACTAGCCTTAACCATCATTTACTAAGCAAAACTCAGAGAAAATGTTTTCAGAAACTAAAACGAGTAGAAACTAAGGGCTCACATTCCACACATACTCTAGCTTACAGAGATAGTAGTCCAACTGACTTGCTTCTGAGCAGTCAGTATGTTTGTTATCTCTATTGAGCTTCTGAGCACACAACTCACACTCAGCCTATCTGACTCCATTACTGACTTGTCCCTGCTGCCCCTGCGGACTATCAGTTTTGCTGAGTAACATCAGGATATTCCTGACTGAGAGTCTTAGGGCATTTTTCTGAACTTTTGAAAAAATCTGATATCAGTGTATTCCCCCCATACACTGATTTATACTCATTTCGGGACCAATAGACTGCTCTTGAACAACCTGATTTAGAGAAAGAGAAAGAGGCAGGGAAGGCTGATTCACCCTGCAAAGAGCCCAAAGACAAGCATGATGATGAGGAAGGTAATGATGATGATGCACCAATGGGTGGTGCTCAAGCTCAAACTGCACATATTGAAGCTCAACCTACTCAAGAGGTTCAAGCTGATGAGCAAATTATTGATGATACCTCTAGAGAAATTGATGAGAGTGCAAAGGATTTATCTAATCCTATCACAAGTATCTTCAATCAGCCTCCACCTGCAATGTTCACACTTGAGGAAATCTATCAGGAAGGAACTATAGATGACTATATGGCCGATTTCTCTACTGAGAAGACATATCTTGTCTTAACTCCTAGCAAGAGGAAGGCTACTACTGAAGACTCTACAGCTGTAGAGTTGGTACCTTCTAAAGCTCAGAAGATTGTAAAAGGAAAGGAATTAATGATTAGGGAAGGTGAATCAGAAGAAGAAGATAGTGATACAATTCCAAAGATGACACCAAAAGAAGTTGTATCAAAGCTACAGGAGTTGGAAGATTCATTCAAGGAAATTGAAGCTGAAATCATTAAGCAAGTGAAAAGGGTACCTGATGATATAATTTCTCTGAAAGTAAGGAAAGGAATGGAAGATTTGGTAAAGAAAGTTGAAGAAAGAGGATTAGAGGAAAAGAAAGTACTGGAAAAGAACTTTAGAGCTGTTGTAGATGGTCTACTAAATCAGAATGAATTGGTCAGACAGGACATTATTCATAAGACAAGAGAAATCACTTCTCTACAGTCAGATATCAACCTTATGAAAGATGATTCTTTCAATCTGAAGCTTGAGGTTCAAAGCATGAAGAATGAGATGACTAGAATGATTTCTAGTAATGAAAGCATGAAGACAGATCTTATGAGTAAACTTTCTACCATTTTGTCACATATTGATGTTGGTAAAAAGGGGGAAAGTAAAATTGAGAAAGAAATCAAGGAAAGCGATAAGGTAACTGAGAATATCCTGGAGAATGTTAAAGGCATTGAAAAATCCTTGGCTAAGGAATTCGAAGCTGCAAAGTCAAAGGATTTGTCCATGAGACTGGGAGAACAGCCAGAGGAAAGATCACAGCCTGAACAAATGAAGGGAAGTTCTCAAGCAAGTAAGATTATATATCTCCCTAAATCTACAGCTGTGAAGCAATCTACTGCAAAGACTCAATACCCCCAAGTTCAAAAACCTGCTGGTTATTGGGAAAAGACTGTGAAAGAGTCTCAGGCAAGGAAGAAAGAGAAAGAAGAAAGAGAAAAAGAAGAAAGAGAGAAATAGAGAAATAAAGATTTTGAGGAATCTACAGTCATTGTTAATGTTCAACCCTTGAACATTCAACCTCTTAGCATGATACCTTCTGATGAAAAGAATGAAGAAGCTGAGAAGGAGAAAGCAATGAAATCAGAGTTTTACATTTTGTGGGAAGAATTTCTGAGTATCTGTAACAGGCACAATGTGATCAAGAGGATCAAGTATAAGAAAGAAAGATTTCAGAAATTTAAAGCTCTGAAGGCAGATGGAACTCTATACAAAGGAGATAATGCTCATCTCCTTGGTGGAAAAAACAAGAGAGCTCCACTTCCTAAGAAAATTTTCAAATCAAGGAAAGAAGAAGAAGAGTTTGAAGAATATGAATTCCTGATGATGATGAAGTACATTGAAGAAGATGATAAGAATATGAAGCTGACTGAACAAGGAATATTCAAAGCTCAGAATGAATCAGATGATGAAGATTATGAAGAAGAAGATGCTGATCTCAAACACAGAAGGAGATGAAGACATTGTTTATAGATTAGACACTAAAATTCCTTAGTTTTTAGTCTAATTATGTTTTGTAAGCTGTATCTTGAACCCTTTTATTTATGCAGCTTTTCCTTCTGTTGGTTTATTTGGTTTTATGTTGTTCTGTTATTGTTTCTGTTATTTATGGCAATATCTTATTGCTATTTTTGTTTGTTTTGATGATGTGTTTTACCAACATCAAAATAGGGGGAAATTATTAAGTACCTTGGTCTAGATTTTGATGTGTGCAAAACATATGTTTAATTGGCTTATTTAATCTAACACTTGTTCTAAGGAAATTGGTTTTTGAAAGTTATAGTTGTAAGTGAAGTCTGCAGCTGCATACTTGATCATTCTACTGCCAGACATGATCCTACAGTTGTACTGTTTCTCTACAGCTGATTTTTGTATTTACAGGACTCAACAGCTGCAAGGTTGAAGACCCTACAGTTGAGAAGACTGTTTGAAGAGATAGTACAAGTAAGAGATTAATTGAAGATTATGAAGACCCTTAAGCACAATTAGTGTAGCTCTCATGCACTCACTAAAAAGTACTTAAGAGGAGGTTATTTCTATAATTCTGGAGGATAATGAAGATTAGTTTGAAGACAGCCAGAATTCTGAAGAAAGGACAATTGTACGAGCAGTACTATCCTGTGTGAAGGATGCGGAGCACTTCACACATGCCAATAGAGAGAGGAGCCTTATCCTGAATTCAAATTTGAATTCACCAACGGATAAGTCACACCACTCAATCTATAAATAGAGAAAGTTCTTAGAGGAAGCAACAACAACAACCCTGAGCATACAAGCATTTTGCCTAAGCAAGTCTACAGCCAACAAATTTTCTGAGAGAGAGATTTTATTTTCTGTGTGATTCATAGGATAGTTGGTTAGGATCTTCTTAGAAAGAATCACACCTTTTGTTGTTGTTCCCTCACCTGTTTTTAATTTCTACTTAGTGTAGATATCCCTTTGTGAGGTTTTTGTTAACTCTTTGTGAGTTATTATTCTGAGTGAATAGGGTAGTTAATCTCTTGTTAGAATAGGAATCTGAGTGAACCTAGTTCTAAGGGGGAACTACTTGTATTGATCTTAGTGATCTGATCTTAGTGAATTTGGCACCTAAGTGGTGTAACAGTGGATATAGGTTGTCTCTTTATAGACACTGAACCACTATAAATATTGTCTATTTACTTTCTGTCATTTATATTTCTGTATTGCATATTTATTTAACTGTTACATTCATCATTCTTTAATAATTTATGTGCATAAACTTTGTGTTTTTCACAAAGAAACTGACTCTACAGCTGTAGACTTGTCTAAGTCACTCAGTTGTTAAGTTTGTTTAAATTGGTTTTTCATTAACACTCACTTTTTTTCCGCTCCACGTTAGAGAATTCTCAATACACTTTCAAGTGTGAGAATCCCTCTGATTTCTTGTCGACAAGTTATCTTTTTGGTTACAAGTTTTAAACTCTGCAGCTGTAGACTTCTATAGTCCACAGCTGTAACCTTTGTGGTCCTGCTTTTAAAACCTCTTGTAGACTTGTCATTTTTGAACTTATAGAGGCTACTGTAAGGTTCTAGAATCCCCTCTTTTGAAAAGTTTAAAAATTTGATTTTGACTCAAGGTCTATTCAACCCCCCCCCCCCCTTCTAGACCTTGACCACTTAAGGGACCAACAATATTCGATCCGTTCGTTGCAGTAGATTCTCCACAACATTAGTTACATTTGTACGGCAGGATTTATCATTTTGAGCTCCGGATTAGGATTTAGCTTTTGAAGGTATTTGGAGTGTATTTCTAATTCATCCACAATTGGTAAGCTTTCTTGTATCTTTGATATTTTAGTCTTAATCATGATTGTAATTAGCTTAATTGCAGATTGTACTTCTCAATTTGCCATGGGCTACTTTCCTTTTGCATTGATGTATGGAGTTTATGGTGTAGTTTAATAGCTTGTTATTCACATGCATGTATAAGTTAGCTTGATGTATTAATTCTCTATATTGATGATTGATTGAACTTTTGGTGTAATCATTTGGATATTTTGAGCTTAGTTGGGTTAACAACATATGAGAATTGAGTTAATTCAATGATGTTGTTGATTGAAAATTGTGCACACCAGGGTTTGTGTTATTGTTTCTATGTCAATGAGAGTTTCTTAGGAGCACCAAGAACATATCAATTAGAGTATTAGATGTTTAAGAGAGGTCTTGAGCATTTGATAGTGTCTTGTGGCTTGATTAGTACCTCTAGTGATACTTATGCATGCTAGGAATGATAAGTTGTTAAATGAACCCGTAATTGAAGTACTCCAATGCACACTACCAACACTTGCTCATCTTGTAAAAGGTGATAGTTAGATACTTCACATTCTTGATATTAGTAGATAGAACCCAAGATCTTGTCTTTACTTTTCTTAGTTAATCACCTTTGTCAAACATTCAATTCTAGCTTATCAAACATTGTTTCTCTGTGATCGATATTTTAATTTGGTCAATTGTCAAATACGACAACGTCCACGTACACTTGTGTGATTGCACCCAATATTAGGCAAACAAACTTTCAGAAGGTGTACTGAATAAATAAAATTAAAATCTTTTTCCGGTCATCCTTCTTAGATGATCTTGAAGTGACTTGCACCACATTCTCATTTTCTACCGCCGACAACAATGCCATCTTAAGCTTTAGGACAGTCGACCAACACATTAACCAAGTTCTGGCCATTTGCATTAATCCATCCATCTAGAAAGATGTTACAGGATTCTACCAATGCGCTTTTCTTGATCTCATCATCAACAAAGCTAGTAGTACGTAGGTCTCCTTTTGTGTTGCCGTAATTGTGAAAATATAAGTTTAACCTGCAAAATTTTACCCAAAATTAAAGAAATAACTCAAGAAATTAATATTAACAGCAAGTGACATACAGATCTACCTGAGAAGTGATGTATTCAAGGGATTGAATAATCCTTTTTCAAATAACAACTTTTCTTTAGTCATACCTACAAAACAAAATCCATTTAATTCAACTCTCTCTCTCTAGAAAGAGCATCGATGAATTTGGGAAAAAAAACAATTCATGAGATTAAAAGTAAAAAAAGGAAACTGAGATATTCACCTTCATTCATATTTAAAACTGCAATTTTAATTTTAGAAAAGAGGTACTGCTGTAGTATAAGTGATGCCTTGCAGAGTTTCCAGATGCACTACAAAAAAACAGGTTTTAGTGATCGACTTAGCGACCGTTTTGCGGTCGTTAAATCTATTTAACGACCGATTTAGCAACCGAAAAAGTGGGTCGGGAAAAACCCGGTAAGTAAACTTTAGCGACCGCTAATCGATCGCTAAAGTGCCCGAATCTTGACCTGTTTGGAGCATTTAGCGACCGCCGTTGATGTCATTAAATATATATTAACAACTGCCTCGGCGGTCGGAAAATTTAAATTAAAAATTTAATATTATGTATTATATACATTTTGCGACCACCAAAGAAAGTCATTAATATTTATTTAACGACCGTCGGGACGGTCATAGAATTTCAAATTATATTAATTTAAATTAATATTTTATATTATCAGATATTGTTTGAGACTATGACTAGCGGTCGCTAATTATATAATTAGCGACCATTAGACGGTCGCTAAATATTTACGTAAAAAAATACACCATTTTTGTGCCTAAGAGGAATCGGACACGCGATCTCTGGGCGTCTCAGAGGTGGCGTGTTCCACTTGGGCACTTGTCATTATTGTTTACTTTTATTCAATTAATTGTATATAACTCCAAATTAAATCACAATTTTTATATGCATCTAATTAATTGCTTATTGTTTCTAATTTATTTATGTATATATATATATTTCAGTAAATATTTTAACTTTCTAAATTTATTATTTGGCATTGCTAAAATTTATTAATTTGTTCGTTTTATGCAATTAATTGTATGTAATTCCAAATTGAGTCACTTTTTTTTTTAAAATTCATTAGATTAATTTCTTTTTGCTTCAAATTTATTTATTTATAATATTTTCAATAAATATTTATAATGTTCTAAATTTATTATTTCACATTACTAAATTTTTTTAATTGGTTTATTTTTATATAATAAATTATATATAATTCCAAATTGAGTAACGTTTTTTTTTTTTTTCAAATTGATCAAATTTATATCATTAAAAAAATAATGTAGAACATAAAGTTTAAAACATACAAAATAATTTATAAAAAATAAAAATATTAAATATTCAACATAAATATAAATTAATTGTTCAACAATAAAAAAAAAAACTTCTCTTCATCTTCCGAATTAAACTCGTTGTCATCAAGCCGGTTAACCTCCTCACTCTCATCTTTACTCCCACCCATTTGTTCTTCTTCTTCATCGGCAGGAAATATGGGAGCTTTCCTTTTCGAGGCTTCTTCAACCCATTTCTTCATCATTTTTCCCTCTTTCTTTGATTTCTTCATTCATTTCTTCATCTTCTTCTCCTTGGTCCGAAATTTCTCCAATTTCTTTCTCACCTCGGAGAGCTGACTTTCCAGATCGGCGGATGGGTAAGCGCTGATGGAGTAGGATGAACTCCCTTTCTGGGTTAGGCAAACAACCTTACTGTGACTGTTCAATCCTACAATCTTCTCTTTCTTGACGCCGACCACATCCAAATAGATGCGGTCCTCGTCAATAGGGGTGGGGGAAGGATTCTCCGGGGTGGGTGCCGACTGAGTTTGAGCCTCTTGGAGGGCCTGCTTCATCTTATTCTGAAATTAAACAAAATATAAATATAATTTAATATTAATTAGTACAATTCGTTAAATGATTAATTAGAACATAAATTATAAAATACTTACGTGAATGTCAGTGGTGCGAGCCGTAGGTGGACTGTCCAGACTCCCCAACCGAGTGAGCAAAATTATATTCCTCGAAGAGGCTGACCTTCTGTCTGTACTCCTTCTCTTGTACAAAAAATCAATTAAATTAAATTAAGTAAAATTAATAAATTTAAATGCGAGTATATTATAAAATTAAGTACTTACAAAAGCGAGACCATGCTCGTAAATGGCCCGAGAGCCAGCCCGATGTCTGGCTATACCTTGCCCGGTGGGGTCGCAAAACTGATTTTGTCTAGCCTTCTTAGCCCTCTCAGTGTTCCTCGGATCCAGCCAAAAATTGACTAATCCCTCCCAGATGTTGCGACCTTCTCTATTTCTGGCTCAAATGTCCCACCCATATTCAACACGTAATTATTTAGAAAGTGCAGTTCCTTCACCCATTGAAATATTTTTTTCTTATCTGCTTTGGTGATTGTGTAGCTGGCTTGTGGAAACTCACCTGGTCGTCGATCACTGGACACGCTAGGACGAGAACGGAACTGACTTAACTCTTGTCTGGTTCTTGCAGTGTCTTTGGTCTTGCCTTCTGTATTCAGGATCGTGTGGAACAAATTATGAAACACATTCTTCTCTATATGCATCATATCCAAGTTGTGTCTAATCAATAATTTATTCCAATAAGGCAAGTCCCAAAATATGCTCCTCTTCTTCCAACCTCCCGGGATCTGTTTATTGTGCTCCATTGAACCCTCCTCAATCATTTTCCACAAGCCAGTTATTGTAACCTCGTACAACAACGAATCACCTAAAATAAAATAAAGTATGTATGGTTTAGCTAAATAGATAAAACTCTTATCATAATTAAGTAGTGATTAAAATATAAATAATATCTATATACCTGTTCGAACTCGTGGCCTTGGACGCTTTACAGCTTGTCTATATTAAGGTTTCTCACATCGGTATTGAGTGTGGTCTTGTGTGGACTTATAAGCCTGGGCAATCCTCTCACTTACAACTTGGGTTTTAAGTGTAAAGTTAGACCTTCATACAGTCTACCCTTTAGAAAATTCACTTTGTCCCTCCGGAAGGCATGATCACCATACAGAAACTTCGGATGGTTGTTGAACAATGATATCTTTCTACTCAGTGGAAGATAAAATGTATCACACTCTTCCATGCAGTACGGGCATGCTAGTTTTCCGCCCAGACAACATAGAATATAATGAAAAGTCGATGATGGTCCATAAAACAACAGCTCGTAACGTGAAGTTCTCCTTTCTGTACACGTCATATGTCTCTACTCTCGTATGCCATAAATATAACAACTCTTTAATCAGTGGTTGAAGGTAGACATCCAAGTTGTGCTTAAGGTTGTGAGGACCAGGTACCAAGATAGTGAGAAATATGTGTTGAGGCTTCATGCACAACCACAAAGGTAGATTGTACTGAGTCAGTAACACATACCACAACAAATACTTTTTTCCGTGCCTACCCAATGGAGCAAATCCATTTGTGCACATACCACGCCTCACATTTCTCTTCTCACTCGTAAAATTCTGAAACTCTCTATCATGATGTCTCCACGCAATAGAGCCTGCAGGATGACGCATCTCTCTGGAATTTTGATCAGAACACTCCTCTGTATGCCATCTCATATATTTTGCAGTGGCACTTGACTGATATAACCTCTCTAGATGAGGAGTGATGGGAAGATAATACAGACTTGAAAGTTGTCTTCTTCCTACGATCAGAGGGTTTGAACCTAGGGTGGCTGCACATTATACACTTATCAATGCTCTTCTCGTCGCCCCAAAACAGCATGCAACCGTTTGTACAACAATCAATCTTCTCAAACGCTAAACTCATATCCTTCAAGTGCTTCTTACTTTGATAGAAATTTTCTAGCGTTGTGTTCTCTTTAGGTAGGGCCCGTTTGAACAACTTTGTAAATTGATTGTAGACTTTCTAACTCACTTTGCCTTCAGTTTTGATGGACAACATCTGAACGTTGAATGACAACTGAGTCTCAGTATAACAACCAGGAAACAACTTCTGATCGACAGATTTAAGAATCTCAAAAAATTTCTTCAAACGAAGATTTGGATCCTCCTCCATAGCAGTGTGGTGACCACCCAAACTAGACTCATCAATTATCGTATGATACCTTTGGAATACATCTACCTCACCCAGTGGTGTCCAAAAGCATGGAGTAGGCAGATCACAACTCGAATCACCAATCTCAAATTTCTCACCTCTACCACTACTCACTGATCAAAGAAGGAAACCATTGTTTCGATATTATAATTCCAAATTCTCCATGTCCGGTCCAATTGTAACAATATGGAGTAAAACCGAACCTCACAAGATGAGTTTTAACCTCATAGGTGCTTAACAATCTCTTGTTACCACTCTTTTTCCTTGTACAAGAACATCTAATCCAGCCAAACTTATCCATGCAATATGGATTACGAGAGGTAAACTGAATACACTCATTAATTTTCTCGCAAAATTTAGAGTTGATCATTCTTTGTATCATACGAGGCATTTGATACATATCCAACGACGATCAGGAAGTTCCATCTGATTCAAATTAAGAACGCATCATATTAAAATTATAAAAAAAATCGGCAGAGTTTCGAATGTAAAAAAGCATATCCAAATTTTAAAAATAAAAAAATCCACTATAATCATACATCAATTATACTAAATTTATCAAATATATATATAATTCACAACCAAATTCCAACAAAATTGGGACTAGTCTCCAATAAAAATAGATATATCCATAAATAATTAATTTACAACAAATAATGCTAAACTTATCACAAATCGAAAACACAAATATGCTTTATCTAACATGTATTTTACCAAGCAACTAAACTTTATTCAACAATTGAAATTGAACGGTAAAAATGTAAAAACGTACCGTCAAATTGAAGCAACGAGCACAATGTGACAATAGACCCACACGATTGCAATCAACACATTGAAACAATACTCCTTTACATTTGAGAGGTTTTTTTAAGAATGGAGGATTGTTTTTTCACGAATGAAAATGAAAGAAAAGAGCAGAAGCGGTTGTGTATTCGTAAATTTGAATCCATTTTTTTTTTATTTAGCGAGCGTCTTGGCGGTCACTAAATATAGATATCGAATCGGGTAATAATTGCCTACCTACCAACATTTTGGATTCGACATTTAGCGACCGCCTTTATTGATCTTTAAATTGTCACGATACAACTTTAGCGACCGACGTCTAATTTATTTTGATAGTAGCAACCGCCGTCAGTCGCTAATCGGTCGCAAATTCCTCTTTTTTGATCAATAGTCAACGTCGATTGCTAATTATATAATTAGCAACCGATTTAATGGCAGTCACTAAAACGAGAGTTTTTTTGTAGTGATGCCGGGCTTAATGTACTTGCTACTTCTAGAAGCATTGAGTCCTATTCATAAATTTAATTAAGCTGATGGCTTACCTGTAAAGTTGAAAAATTAAAAAAATCCAACGTTTTATGTTTTATTATTAAGTTTTGTTTCGATGATCCCACTTAGGAAACGTCATTGTCGCCGAGGTAACACAATGCATAGTTCATTTGCATAATTTAACATTGAATTTAATACACACCATCATCGAAAGATTGGATTTTTTTAATTTTTACAGGATCTGATCCAGACATCACATGCGAACAAATAAGCATTGACAAAAGATTATAGGTTTACTGATTTAGGTCTCATGAAAAAATTTCTCGGGATTCAAGTTCCGCCAAAAAAATGAGAAGTTTTTATTTCTTAAATTTTCTAGTGAAGTTTTGAAGAAGTTACAGATGGCACGTCAATCTAAATCCACACGCAACTAATGAACCAAGTAAGCTACATTACTCAAGATTCATGCATGACCCAAGTAAGCTACATTTACAACAACACAAAGAAGATATTGTGCTACCTTCAAATATTGGGATCATTGGAATAAAAAATATCAAGGAAAGAGAAAATGGGCTAATTGGGTACACGAATAGTGATTGGATCAGGTTATGATTATGATTTGGATCAAATTCATGTCCTGGGCATCAAAGAGGCAAATGAAGCAAATTCATGTCCTGGGCGTGTAAAGTTGGTTGGCTACGAATTTTTTTAGCCAATATTCAGCAAAAACAAGGTGCATCTACAACAATTTTTTATGACATCATGTCAGCTACTGCAATATGTCAAAAAAATTGATTTTCCAGTCAAGGTCCAAATATATAGTGATTCGTCCTCACTTTATTAGGGATCTCGTGAATGATAAAGAAATTTAAATTGTTTTCATAAGCACAAAAAAGCAACTAGCAAATGGTTTTACTAAAGTCGTACGTTCTTAAATAATTGGGTACTCAGAAACCTTACATAGAATTGCAGATTTATATATACATTTTTCAAAATTCTTGTAAAGGTAAATTTGGATTAGAAAATGTGAGGTGGCTAGTCTTTATGGAATAGTTTAGCATTCAAATGAAAGATTCAAGAATAAACAGATAAACATTCAAATGAAAAAAAAGAAAAAAGTAAATGAGTTATATATAACTATAAATAGATGCATTAGCCATTTTAATCAGCAGTGAAAGTAAGAAAACAATATATAATAAGAGTATGATTAGCTGTTAACTACGAATACAACTTGTAAAGAAAAATAAATTGCAAATCCATATAATTTTAGCCTCCAAATTTCTAAATTCATTTATATATAGACCAAAAACCAACAAATATCCTCTTTAATTTCAACTTATTGTGGCGACATATTCACCGTCAGAAAATGAATGGCATTTTTTTGTACAACAAAGAGACAGCAGCTTGTTATTAATCTTTGCGATCGACGTTTCTGGTTGAAGGAGGAGTAATATCTCGCAGCTCAATTTAATTTCTCAGATTCATTGGAAATTCCAATTTCCATCTCTCTCACAATAAACTTCTCAATCATATTTGCATTAGTCCTTTTAGTAGAAGTTGCAGATGCAGATCTCATTTTAATAATTTCACTTGCTCAATCAAAATCTAATTAATGGACTGTGACAAAACAAAATTGTTAAAATACTAAAGTAGCTTAACCTTGCAAGGGTTTCAATTTTATCATCAATTGTATATTAAAACCATAAATATTTACATTATTCAAAAATTAAAACTATAACGTATAAAATGAAATATTAACGTCTCAATTGTATAATTAAATAAATAATTAATTTCTATTAAATTCTAAATGATACGTCTAATTTAAAGGAATTTTCATAAAGAGCCTAGTCAAAACATCTTTTATAAAAACAATATAAATTAAAAATATATAATCAATTTGACAATTGTGCAGTACTCCAATCTCCGATTCTCAATAATTTCATATATATTAATATTAATTTTTTTAAAGATTAGATAAATAAAATAAATTTACGTCAAGTTCATATCAAAATAAATAAAATTTATAAAAAGTATATATATCATAATTAATCATGTATCACATGTTATAATTATTAATCTCGTTTGAATAGAGTATTAATAAATTTAGACGAGTACCTTTCAGTGGACAAATCTTTCAATTTTAATAACATGTTGCTAATCTTCCAACTTCAACATGTTCAAAATAATAAAGAAGCAATCAATCAACTTCAATTTATGACCACTTCTAGTAAATTAGTTGTCCATGCATTCAGAAACAAAGATAGCTCATTCCTCCCGCACATCATCAATTTCTTTTCTAGAGTAGTTCTTCTGTGGACACTGTTAATATACAAACAATAAAATGAGTAAAGGATGGTTAAAATCAGCTGATGATGAATAATGATACACTTAACAAGAAGCACATTATTTGCTGTAAAATTCATAAAGCTATCAGCTCCTTCACAGGAAGCACATTACTTGCTGTAAAATTCATAAATAGATCATACGCAACTCAATCACAAGATCGTAAAAGCTTTTAATAAATGTCTAAGATAAATCTTTCTATAGGCAGACAAGAGAATGCAGAATCACAGATTGAACAGATTTTCAAATGTTCTCTTGTAAGATCAATCATACAAAAATCTAAAACTAACAGCTCCTTCATAGAAAGCACTTGTGACGTATATAAACATATACCACATAACTCCATAATCAGACAAATTCTAAAGACCAAAACATAACAATATCATCAACATAAACTATTCTTACCACTAATTGCATCGAATCCACTTCCACAACTCCATCAAACTCAACTATATCTTTCATGTAACGCAGCACAATGTAACCACATTGCTCCCCATTGGGCTGCTTAGGTGCCTAGGTTTGTAAAAAACTCGTTAAACACATTTTGATCATAATTATGAGAATACGAAATACATATAATTTTACATACCTTGATTATATTCCATGAATTATTTTTCTTTGTTCTCTTACATGCGACACCCGCATTAAAGATTTTTATGGCCCTATAACAATAGATTAACGAGAGATATCTTACAATTCACACTAAAATTATCATTTCATAAAAAAATCACAACTATCTTACGAATTAATATTAAAAATATTATACTTACATGTCCACAACTTTTTTCCATTACTGATCAATGATTCGATATTGAGGTAGAGATCCCATCTCGTCCAAACAAAAAATCCTTCACATTAAACCCGGTCTACCCATCTAAGAAGGAGAAAATGTGCTGAAGAGAAAGATGAATGCATTCATAAATCACCTTCACTTCATCTTCTCCCACAACCCTTGCAACATTTTGGGACTGATAAGTGAAATACTCTACCTGTTAAATGATTGTAGTTATTTTATGTTCATACATTGAAGAGCATTTAATTATCAAGTCTGGAAAGGAAATGCAAATTACACTAATAGAGGCAACTTTAGAACTCCATGTTTTGGATATCCAAGATACACTGCACACACTTGCACAGAGACCTTCCGGCCAATGATTTTCAACAGAAGATAACTGCAGAGTCAAGAAAACTAGTAATTGTTTACATCCAGAAATAAATATATATAAAAATATATAGATTAAGATAAAGAAACATGAAATGCCTCCAAATTTTGGTTGACTGATTAGGGTCATAATTGCATGTTTTTGCACTCATTTCTATATACTTTTGCTGAGATTATGTTCATATTTGACCCTATTATGTGATACTTTGTGTATTTAACCCTTTTTGGCTAGAAAGTTGTGATTGTAGGCAAAAATGAGTAAAATAAGGAAGAAACAAGCAAGATCGAGAAAAGTCCGAATTTTGGAGTTGAGCAATATGAAGAGCTTGAAGAGAGGGTCACAACGAAAGAAGAATCGAGTCAATCGGAGTTCTAGAGTTCAAGATATGATAAAAATGAGGAAGTCGCGCATCGACCGATGCTAAGTGTCCCGCTCGACAGGACCTCTTCATTGGTAGGCAGCTTCCGCGCGACCACAGACCTGGAACGGTAACCTTCGCGCGACTAAGCGCGTGACCATCGTTGGTCGGCAGGCGGCCAGCTCTTGTGCGACAAAAGCACACCCAGTGCGACCAAGCTATCGACTATGTGCGACAGCCACTCAGGTCTTGGTCGACAGAAGTGAAAAATGTCCGAAATTTCAGGGCTACTTTTGTATTTTCACGCGTTTTAATGAAGGGCATCTTAGTCAATGATCCAAGGGTACTATATATACTTCCATCTCAGATTTTCAAATGGATTTTTATCATTTTTCTTAGATTCACATACATCATCATATTCTCTCACTAGATTAGGAGAAGTTAGAGGTAGTTTCCAATTGGGTGTTCTTAGATTTCCACTTACGATTTCTACGATTACTTTCGATCTACCGTACGGATCTTCGATCCGTTTTCTCCTGTATTCTTATCATAGCTAAAGCTACAATTCTACCGTTCAATTTTCAATTTCTATTGTCGGATCATCTTTTAGCTTCTAGAGGTAATTTTGTATCTTTTCAATTTCATTGTAATAGGTAACTTCTTGTATACTCTTTACAATTCCTGCATAATGATGAATTTAGTTACTTCAATTTCTCTTTTGTTTTCCAAATTAGTCATGAGCTAATTCCTTAGTGTGTTAGTGTATGGCTCCTATGGAGTAATGTGGTGTTTATGTTGGCCTTATGAATGCTTGAAAAGTTGTATGATCAATTCTCTATTTTGATGGTTAGTATGAATGCTTATTATGCATAATTGATTGTATGGGCCATTAGGATTTAGTCTCATACGAGAGTTGGACTATTTTCCTAAATCTTCTTGTTATTAGGCCGTTGCATGCTAAGTGTTTGTTAAAATTCCTAAGATAGTGAGAATTACCTTAGTGAATTAGTAAGACAATTAGAGGCTCTAATGTGTTATTAGGGAGACCTTTACATGTTAGAGTGGTTTTCCAATTGATTGTGCAATTCCTCAATGCATGATTAAGTGATACTTCCCCACATGAAACATAGGATTGTACACTAATACACCTTTTATACAACTTGCTCACTTTGCGAACCAAGGTGATAGGTAGTTTACTAGTTTGACGCACTTGTAGACGATAGATACCTTATACCCTTTACTTGCTTAGTGTTTTAGAATTTGGAACAATAATCTTACCTTACAATTACCCCTCTCCCTGTGTTCGATAAATAATAAACTTGGTCAAACTTGCTACCACAATAACGATTGTGTACACTTGCACGTAGACACCGAATAGGCAAATAAGTTTTTGGTGCCGTTGCCGGGGAGACGACAAGTTTGTTTGGTTGTTTGATTTTTGTTCTTTGTTTTCGATTTTGTACTATTTTGTGTGAGAGTTTTGATACTTGTTTCTTTCTAGGTGTATGCACACAAGAAGTCAAGGGGAAGATCTTCTACCTTTTGAATTGGATCTTGAGAATAGCCTACGAAGAAGAAGGAGAGAAGCTCGATTGAATCAAATCAACATGGAGAATATTATGAATGAAGCTCGAGATCAGATAAGAGAAGAAGAACCATTGAGAGGACAAGTGCATCAAGGAGAGGAGAATCTAGCTCAAAGGGAGGTTCCACTCCAACCACAATCTATACCACACCAATACCCACCATATCCACCGCCAAATCAACCTTACTACCCACCTCAATATCCTAACTACCCAAATTATCCAATGAACCAACCATACTACCCACCACCACCACATAATTACTCATACTATCCATATCCACCACCACCTCAACACCAAAGACCATAAATCGTAAACCCACATCAAAACCATGAACCATTGCTGCGAGACTACTTTGAGCCAAGAGTTAATGAGCAATATGATGGAATAGAAAGACCTCCGATTGATGCTGAAAAGTTTAAGCTTAATATGAATCTTTTGAAGTTGTTAAAGGAGTCTTCTTTCGAAGGATCGAGTGATCGAGAAGACCCAAATGCTCACCTTAATAACTTCATGGAGATATGCGACACAATCAAGTACAAAGGGATGTCGGATAGTGAGAAGAAACTCCGTTTCTTTAATTTTACATTGACTGGGAGAGCTAAAGCATGGATTCGATCTATGAATCCTAAAGCTGCCACATGGGAAGAGTTGAGTTCCCAATTTCTTAAGAAATTTTACCCTCCATCAAAGATGTTAAAGGCAAGGGAAGAGATAAAGAATTTCCGACAAAAGGCGAGAGACACCATATCTAGTGCAGGGGAGAGGTACCAAACCTTGTTGTTGGCTTGTCCTCAACACGGTTTGAGGGATGAAGATATACTTTTGAGTTTTACCATTGGATTGCATGAAGGAGACAAGAATTACTTGAATTCTTGTGCTGAAGGTTCGGTTTGGATGAAGACCGTTCGTCAAGTCAACGAGATCATTGAAAACATCGCTGCAAATGATGCTTTCCAAAGAGAAGCTAATAGTGGAACGGGTGATCGAGTTGCTCTTCTAGAGGAAAAAATGACAAATGTGATAAATTTGGTCTATGGAGGCCAAAACCAAAACCAAGCTCCAACTCCTATGCAAGTAAGTGTTATCGAAAGTATTCCTCCTCCTACTATCTCTACTCAAGAAGAAGTGAATTATATGGGTCGTCCTGAATACAACAATTCTTTTCCAAACAATCAAAGGCCATATGTTGCTCCACCTTTTAGACAACAAGGAAGTCCATATCCGAATCAAGGAAATCCTCCTTACAACCCTAATAGAAGGCATGAGAATTTTTCGTACTCCATTCCTAAGGAGGCAATCCAATTACCACACGGGATTGATCCGGGGTCAAAACCACCCAACAATGAGGGTAAGGGGAGTGTGGAAGACACCTTGGCACTGATTTTGAAGAACAAAGAAGATATGAGAGTGGAATGTAGAAAGATGAATAGTGAGACGAACAAAAAGTTTGATGACTTGTGTGCTTCACAAGAAAATCAAATCAAGAGCTTGGAATTTCAAATGGGGCAAATTGTTTCATCCTTAAGCCCACAAGTGAATAAAGGTAAGTTCCCCTCTACAACCGAAATTAATCCTCGTGAACATTGTAATTCAATTTCGTGTGTGGAGGTTGCAAATGCGGTTGTAGGGAATTGCCCTTTAAAAATGTTTCATGATGAGATGGTGGAAGAAGTATTTTGTTGTGAGAATGTGAAATTGGTAAAGAGTAATGAGAAGGGCTTGGGGGTAGAAGATAGGGTGATGAATAAAGAGAAGGAAAAGAAAGAAAATATTGAAGGATTAGATAAAATAGGGGGTGTGGAAGAAAGGTGGAAGAAGGGAAAGTGAAAAAGGAGGTGAAGGTAGAAATTTCAAAAGTAATGAAAGATAAACTTGATGATCGATTCAAAAAGTTCTTTGAACTTTTCAAGTAGCTATATTCAAAGATGCATTTTCATGAAGCTATCGAAGAAATGTCAAATTATACAAGGTTCTTGAGAGATGCTTTGGCAAAGAAAAAGAAAGTAAATGAACCGGAAATAGTTAAGCTCACTCGTGAGAGTAGTGAGTTGATACTAAATCATTTACCACAAAAGCTTAGAGATCCAGGGAGTTTCACATTGAGTTGCTATATTAAAGAGAGCAAGGAAATGAAGGCCTTATGTGATTTGGGCGCAAGTGTGAACATGATGCCATTATCTATTGCCAAAAAGTTGGGCTTGCATGACTTGAAGCTAACAAAAATGAATTTGCAAATGGCCGATGGTTCTAAAGTGAGACCAAGAGGAGTTATAGAGGATGTGGTCGTTCATGTTGGTAAGTTCATTTATCCCGTTAATTTTGTTGTGCTAGATATTGAGGAAGATTTTGAGAGTCCTATCATTTTTTGGAGACCTTTTCTTGCGACGTCGGATGCTTTAATTAATATTAAGCGAGGAGAGGTTACTCTTGAAATGAATGGTGAGAAAGTCACTTTTTTGATCCATGGTAATTCCAAGAGTTCCCCAAAGAAGATTGAAGGAGAGATGAACAAAGTCGTACGAGATGATATGGGAAGTGAGGAAAATGACAAGGCAAGAAAAGTTGATCTCAAGAGTGAGTTTAGTGTTGATGATCCTTTTGAAAAGAAGAAAAATGTGAATGAAGACAAGGGGGTGAAACAAGTGGTGAAGAAGGCATATTTTTGGAAAAGGAAATTGAGTTATGTACGTCACTCAACTCTCATCGATCTTGATGTTACTTCAGCTTTAAGAGTCGTCTGGATAGGGGACGTTAAATCCAAGCGCTAGATGGGAGGCAACCCATCCGTATCCTTTATTTCTTTTGTTTTTAGTTTTGACTTGATTGATTTTTGTGTTAGAATGGAAGCATGAGGTTATATGGTATTTTTTGTCATTTTCTTATGATCATTGCTTGTTGATTTTGAGTTTATATGACTAGGAAGAGTTTGAGAAGTGAATTTTTGATATAATCTCGATGAATACTTGGTTTTTGAGTTGAGAGTTTGTGATTAATTGGTTTTATGTGCTAGCAAATTTGTAATTTACCACTTTTCCAAACTTTATTAGGATTTACAATCCGAAAAAGTTTGGGGGGGTGTGTTCGTGTTAAATTCCCTAAATTTGCTACCATATTTGATTCATATTGTTGATATTCTTGTGATATTTTGAGTGTTAGGTGAAGTTGTGTAGGAAAAGTACAAGAAAAAAGGGTGAAAAATTGAAAATTTTCCAAGTAGAAATTGAAGGCCCAGGTCGGAAGCACCCATAGCTGTGGTCGGCAGCTCACGCGCGACCACATTCCTGGAACAGCAAGCACCACGCGACTGAGCGTGTGACCAGCTTGGTCGACAGGCTTCAAGTTCTTGTGCGACAGGGGTACTCTCGCGGGACCAAGCTGCCGAGCAGCTTGGTCGATAGCATAACATCTCGTGGTCGCACGGTGTTTGAAAAATTCGGATTTTCAAAAATTTTGGTCAAACTTTGACTACAATTTCCAAGGTAAGCCTACTAACTCTCTACACTTTTGAATACACTCTTACACACACAAACACACACTTAATCACAAGAGTCTTGCATATCTCTCTCTCAAAACTCACGAAAGAAAAAAAAGGAAAAAGAAGAGAAAATTTTACTTCTCAAAATTTCGATCTCCTCTCGATAAATCCTTCTACATGTATGTCTTACTCACTCTCCTCTATCTATCTCTTGCATTTTTATAAGAATTCCATGGTTGCATTGTTAAGAATTTGAAATTGAATATCTAGGGTTCATGAGCATGTAAATTGGGGCTTTTCGATTTTCTTGAGTTTTCATGAAATTGATGATGCATTTATGTTACATTGTTGATGGTTAATCCATTGGGAGCCCAATTGCATGATAATTTTGAGTATTATGAGCTTAATTGATGATTGAAATTTTGGGGGTAGGCTTAGTGATGAATTTTTTGGGAATTTTATGCTAAATTTGAAATGTCATGATATTGTTGTGCTAATTGTTAATGGGTATGAATATATTGATGTTAGGATGAGTTCATGATGTTGATTCACCTATGATTTGTGCTTACTTGAGGTTTCATTGATAAATGACATTGGCATGACTATGTGTTGCATAATTCCCTTGATTCGAGAATAAGACCCAATTATGTTCAATCTATTGTACTTAGTGAATGATGTTGATTAGGACTTGAGTTTAATTGTTCTTCTCTTGCTCATGCATAGAATTCTTCTAGGAATGTTATGGTTGAGCTCTATGTTTATATATCTTGCTCATGTTTAACATCTTTTGTAGACCATGCCTAAGAAAGGTAAGAATATTGCTTCAAGTTTGAGAAGGTATGAAGGCCAAAATGTGAATGAGAATGATGTAGGAAATGGAGAGGAGGATAGAAGACAGAGTGAAATTGAAAGGGGTCAAGAGTTTAAAACTCTTAGACATGAAGTGAATGTTCTTAGGGAAAGTCAGTTTGCTCTTCAATCCGACGTGACGGCTATCCGTGCTGATATGTCCTCTATTTACAAGATTATGGTAGAGATGCAAGAGACTCAAAAGAGGATTATGGATTGGTTGTTGAGAAGAACAATGCTACTTCGCCCAGTTATTCTCCTTCGCGAAGTGATGATTTCTATCTAACTTCATAAGGATGGGTAACTCATTCTTAACTCTATCTCTTGCTTCTATCCCGAATTATTAGTTTTTAATTTGGTTTGTAATGATATTGCTGGATGTTTGTGATACTTCTTAGGTAGTTTTCTTTTGGTATTGTGCTTGTGATGGATTATGATGACTATGGATCTTATTATTTGATGATCTCATCAGAGGGATACCAAAGTCCTAGATTGACTGTACCTCTCAGGTATTTCAGTATCTTTTTGGCACTCTCTAGATGAGTCTTCTTTGGATCAGACTGATACCTTGCACAAACTCCAACTGCATAAGTGATGTCAGGTCGACTAGCAGTCAGATACAATAAGGATCCTATCAGTGCCCTATATTCAGTCTGATTTACTGAGACTCCTTCTTTGTCAGGATCCAGCTTCTCATTTGTGTTCATGGGAATACGTGAGACTTTACTGGACTGGACTCCAAATTTCTGAATCAAATCCCTTGCATACTTGGACTGATTTATGAAGATTCCGGAGTCAGTTTGCCTGACTTGGAGACCCAGAAAGAAATTCATTTCTCCCATCATTGACATCTCAAATTTCCTAGTCATCAGCTTGGAGAATTTCTCACAAAGCTTCAGATTAGGAGATCCAAATATTATGTCACCCACATAAATCTGGACCAAGAGAATGTCCTCCCCTTCGAAAATCCGCAAGAGGGTCCTGTCCACTGTTCCTTTCATGAACCCGTGGTCTATCAGGAATTGGGATAATGTATCATACCAAGCTCTCGGAGCTTGCTTCAGGCCATAAAGAGCTTTCTTCAGGTGATATACCTTATTTCCAATTTCAAAACCTGGAGGTTGTTCCACATAGACCTCCTCGTTTAGTACACCATTCAGAAAAGCACTCTTTACATCCATCTGATACACTTTGAATTTCTTGAATGTTGCATATGCCAGAAACAACCTGATTGCTTCCAACCTTGCGACCGGAGCAAAGGTCTCATCATAGTCAATTCCTTCAGCCTGAGAGTAACCCTTTGCTACCAATCTGGCCTTATTCCTGACCACAACATTCTTCTCATCCCTCTTGTTCTTAAAGACCCACTTGGTGCCAATGACATGTTGACGCCTAGGTCTCTCAACTAACTCCCAAACCTGATTCCGCTCAAACTGATTGAGCTCATCCTGCATGGCTAGGATCCAGTTGGGATCAGCAAGAGCTTCTTCTATGCTCTTAGGTTCCTGATCACTCAGGAAGCAGCAAAACATAGCGCTTTCACCAAAGGACAACCTAGTCCTGACCCCCTCATTGATATCACCAATGATATCAGCTAATGAGTGATCATCTAGCCACCGCCTCCTGCTGACAGGAGCACTGGGAGCTGCTGACGTTCCCTCGCCTGATCCTGAAACATTAATCTCGACAATAATAGGCAAAGAATAGGAACGAGCAAGAACAGGGGATACTGAGTCATTTCCTGAGGGTTGGCCAATATAAGAGACATTGTTTCCCCCTACAGTGTTGGACTCAGTAACTGTCTCAGGTGCAGAAGAATCATCACCAACAGTACGTACCTCAGGTTGAGTCTGTGCCCCCTTCTGAGACTCAACATTCTCTGAGGCTGGGGCTAGATGAGGGTTGGCCTGAAGTCCATCCCGATCATCATCATTATCATCCCATCCCTTGGGAGCACTGACAAGATTGATCTTGAATTCAGGATTCTTCAGACTCAGTCTTGTTATCCTCTTGATAACCCCCTCAGTGTCAGGATTCGGAACATGTTTCCTATGCACTGATGCTATCTCATCAAACACAACATGAGGTGTTTCCTCCACACAAAGGGTCCGACAGTTATACACCCTGAAGGCTTTACTGACCGAGGAGTATCCTAGGAAGACTCCCTCATCAGATTTGCTATCAAAGGCTTTCAACTGGTCTTTCCCATTGTTCAGGATGAAACACTTACACCCAAAAATATGGAAATAAGAGATGCGAGGCTTCCTCTTGTTCCAAGTTTCATAAGGTGTCTGAGCATGTTGTTTGTTCAGCATAGATCGGTTCTGAGTGTAGCAAGCAGTGTTGATTGCTTCAGCCCAGTACTTCTTGGGCAATCCTGACTCAGCCAACATGGTCCTGGCAGCTTCTTTCAGGGTCCGATTTCTTCTTTCAGCTACCCCATTCTGCTGAGGAGTCCTGGCTGCAGAAGTCTCATGAGCTATACCATGGTTAGTACAAAAGTCAGTTATAATAGAGTTTATAAACTCAGTTCCTCGATCTGATCGGATCCTGACTATGCTCTGACCCTGTTCAGTACTCAATTGCTTGAGTAACTCTGGAAGCTTGACCTGAGTCTCCTTCTTGTTCAGCAAGAAAATAACCCATGTGTACCTGGAATAATCATCAACAACAACAAGGGTATATTTCCTACCATTTATGCTGACAGGAGTTACTGGACCAAAGAGATCCATGTACAGAAGTTGAAGCACTCTGTCAGTTGAGAAGGCTTCTTTCACTTTGAATGAAGCTTTGGTTTGCTTGCCTTCCTGACATGCTCCGCACACGTGGTCTATGCTAAAAACTTCATTTGGTAGACCATCTACAAGTGAGAGTCTAGAATTTTTGTTAATAATCTTGAAGTTTAAGTGACTCAGGCATTTATGCCAAAGCCAACTGAGCTCAGAGGAGCTCTTAGCAACCAAACAAGTTTCAGGAGGACTGCTCTTGAAATCAGCAAAATATACATTGCCCCTCCTGATACCTGTAATCAGAACCTGTAGTGTAGATTTGTCCTTCACAAGACACATGTTAGATGTAAATTCTACACTAAATCCTCGGTCACAAAACTGACTGACCGAGAGTAAGTTATGTCTCAGTCCCTCAACATATGATACATTCAGTACACGGACAGAGCCAATAACAAGGGTTTCGAATCCTCTGGTGAAACCCTTAGAGTTATCACCAAAGGTTACCTGCGGGCCTTCCTGAGCTATATAATCCTGAAGGAGATCACGAAATCCGGTCATGTGCCTGGAACATCCTGAGTCCAAGTACCAGTCCTTCATCAGATCCTCCTTCCTCTTTTTGTAGCCCGCAGCGTCCTGAAAAGAATCAGGCCTCAGGTACCCATCTCGTATTGGGTCCTACTGAGTCAGCCATACCCTTCGGGATCCAGATTTGTTTAACAATTCTGAGAGCATCAGAAGTGTAAACCTGTCTCCCTGAAACATCAACATACACAGTCTTCTTCCTTTTTGCCTGGGAAGTTGAGGATGTATGGGTGTCAGCCTGATGTTTAGGAGCCCTATATTGATTCCTGGGAGTGGGCCTCCTGTTCCTCTTTGGCCTGGGTGCATTGGGCTGAGTTTGATCCCGAGAAGGAGTAGCTCGGGCCTGACCTCTTGGCACTTGAGGTCTGACCTGAGTGTTACCGGAATCAGGTCTCCGTTGCCTTTCAGAGACCACCTGGTTTGTCCTTCTCCTTTGAGGATTAGGACGTTCCTGTTGGGCTCTGTGCCCTGTCTGAGGAATCTGGACCTCAGTAGTCCTTGGCTTTTCCTGAGGCCTCCTCTATTCTGAGTTCCTTCTGCTCTGAGCATTTCTAGGCTAGGCCTGAGAAGTGCTAGGAGCAGAATTCTTCCCAGATTGAGGATTCCTAGGCTGAGCCTTGGATTTCCCTTGATCTGTCTTCCTTGACTCAGGATTAGAAGCCTTGACCTTTTCCTTAGGTTTAGGTCTTGGTTTCTCAGCCCTTTGCCTGACAGGTTCAGCAGGTATTTTCTCCTTCCCTTTGCCTTTGTCCTGACGAGCAACACTTAAGCTCTTGTCATCAGTTAGGGCAGGAATAAACTTCTTCTGGGAGTTGCTCCCTGAAGCACCTCTCTTCCTTTTTCCCTTTGGGTCTTTTGATGCATCATAGCCTAACCCAGCTTTAGCACCATCAGTCAGCTGAGAGAAACTTGTTAACTCATCAACCACTTGGGTGGATGTGTATAACTTCTTCAGCTTAACCTCAAGATGCCCATTGGTTTCTTTCAGAGCCTCAATTTCAGTGGTGTACTAAAGCACCAACTCTTCATGAGCTTTCTCTTTTGAGATAAGCCCAAGATCCCAAGCGGTTTGCTCAGTACAAAGGCGAGCTTGCCACTCAGTTTCAAACATTACTCTAAGAGCAATTCACTCAATCATCAGTTGTTCCTAAGCAAGGAACAGATCAGTATCACGAGTCTCAATCAGCGAACTGATTACACCCTTCAGTCTTTCTACCTCCAGTGGAGCTTCATCATGCTTGTTCCGAGCATGAAGTAGCTCTTCCTGAAGATGTACTACTCTGAGGGCTTCCTCAGTATCTCTTACTCTGAGAGACTCAGTTAACCGATCGTTCTCCCCACTCAGTTTTGCATTCACATCCACTGTGTGAGTATGAGTCTCCTGCAGCCTTGAGAAGTCAACCATCAATTGCTCTAGGGCGAGCTGAAGGTCGAGTTCTCCTGCTGAATCTGAGCTAAACTCAGGTGCGTGATCAGGAGAAGAGGCAGAAGAACATACCTCATAATCTGCCATCAGGCAGAGGTCATCATACTCCTCATCTGAGAAGAGTTCAGGGGACCGGCATCCTGGGCCATCTGAATCTGAGGAGTCCTCAGCAAGCAATGCTCTCCGGTCTGATGCCCTGAGCTCTCTCTTGGCTCTCCGATCCTCTCGCTCACGAGCACTGAGCTCCGGACAATCATACTGATAATGTCCAGTCTTTTTGCAGTGGTAGCACTGATCTACATCAGAAGCAAACTTCTTGTCAGTGTACCTTTTATTAGATGACTCCCTCCTGCTCCCTGATGATCGTTCAGTTTTGGAGCTGGCTCTTCTGGGCTCATCATCTCTCATTTTCTCATCTCTTCGTCGCTCAGGCTCATTGCGATCCCTCCTGGAATCTGAACCCCTCCTTTTTTCTCTTCGAGGGCTCGATCTCCTGGGGCTGGAGTACCTGAGATCACGACTGTCAGTATAAAATTTCTTATACCTTCCGAATTGAGAGTTTAGTTTCTCGAATCGCCGCGCCATCAGGCTGTACTCCAAGGCTAGCTCATCCTTGTTCATGTCCTTGAGAGACTTGGAGCCAGTTCCAGCCTCAGGCTCAGGAGTAGCTTTAAGAGCCACGTTCTTTTCCTTTTCAGGAGTCTTCTCCTCACTAACTTCCTCACTGACAACACCCTTCTACTTCCTCTTATTGAGGTCGAATTCCAGAGCCTTTAACTCTGAGAATAGGTGAGAGTAAGGAATGTTTGTAAGATCCTGAGTGTTTTTCAGCAGGATTACTCCTGTGTCCCATCTTTCAGGGAGACAGTTCAGGATTTTAGAAGACACCTCCCTCTTGGGAAACTCCTTCCCAAGGGTTGCTAGCTCGTTCATCATCTTAATGAACCGAGCTTCCATCTGATCGATGGATTCTCCCTCTAGCATCCGGAAGGCTTCAAACTTCCTAATAGCAAGATCTCTCTTGTTCTCCTTGATCTTTTTTGATCCCTCACTCATCTCCCTCAGAGCATCCCAGATTTCCTTTGCGGTCCTCAGATGCATGAGCCTGACCGAATTCTTATAAGAAACGGTGTGGAGTATAATGTTCTTGGCAACATTATCCAGTCCGATTTGCTTAATCTGATCAGTATTAAGCGCGGACCTCTCCACTTCTTCATCTCCTGCGGCTGGAACAGGGACATTGCCAGCAACAGGCCAGGTCGTCTGAAGATTCCTCATAAACCTGATCAGACCATGCTCAATCACCTGATGCATCTGATCATGGATAGAGTAGAGATGTGCAAGTACCCTGAATTTCCATGATATGCAATTTTCAGAAACAAGATCTATTCAGTAGACCACCAAAAGTTTCTCCTCAGAAACTGTTGGTAAACAAAGTCAGTGGTCTTTTGAACCACCGCTCTGATACCACTTGTTGGTCCCGAAACTTGAAAGACTCAGAAAAATGCTCTTACACTCTCAGTCTGGATTTCCTGAATTACTCAGTATGCTGAAGGTCCACAGGGACAGGAGGGACAGTTCAGTAACGAGTCAGATAAGCTGAGTAATGTGCCCGGAAGCTCAGTAGAAATAACAAACCTACTGACTGCTTGGAAGCGAGTCAGTTGGACTACTATCTCAGTGAGCTAGAGTACGTGCGGAAAGTGAGCCCTTAGATTCTACTCGTTTTAGTTTCTGAAAACATTTTCTCTGAACTTGCTTAGTAAACTGGTGGTTAGGACTGAGTGCACCGTATTCAGATTCAGGATGATTGATTCAGTCCTGAGGATAAAACAATGCAGAATGTTCAGTTTATTATGATGACAGTTATGATCCTGAACAAAACAGTAAATCAGCACACAAGGGTCTTCTTAACGTGGTTCGGAGATAACCAACTCCTACGTCCACGGCCTGATTTAACAGGAAGTTATCCTCAAAACCCTGAGGATAGGTGCTTGGTTTTACGTGCCAAGGGACACGAGTAGCCAACTTCCTCTCTTAGGAACTGACCCCTGGGCGTTTTACAAGTCCCAGTCCTTCTAACCAACCAATCTCACACCTTGAGTGGTTTGGTATTCTGGTTTCCAACTAAGATAGCTCTAGCAATACAAAACAATGCTAAATATTAGAGCTATCGATCTAAGCAAATATAGAGTGAATCCTACTACAACACTAGGGAAATTTAATTGCAGAGTGTTGCTTATAGTATGCTTTGAGAGCTTGGATTCTTGAGAGTTTTCTCTTGGAAATTTCCCGTTAACCTTGAATGGGTGCAAGGTTCTCCATATTTATAGGCAAGATTCAAAATAGATCCGTTGGAGGAGATCTAATCAAATCTTTCCTATTTTAGGGTGTTTGCAGGCTAGAAATACTGTTTGACCTAACAGCCATGCTTATTCTGGCAAGTTGTCCCATCGCCTGCAACTTTTGAGACACATTAAATGCCGCATTAAATGCTGCGCAGACTCCGTTCATACGTGTCAAAAGATTATTGGCTCTCCGCTCTAACGGCTAGTTGACCTTCAGACATTTGTCCTTCCTCGTACATTCAATACTCTGAGTCTCTTGTTAATAACTCAGTCTGAATGTTTGTCTTCATTGGAGTCTTACTGATATTCTCTTTGTCTCTTGTCCCATAGAATAAATAACCTTTTTGCCTTGGACATACATGGTTCAGGTGATCTGAACTACTGTCCGAGTCAGGTCTTATGTGTCTTCAGCACAACCTGATAGATTATTCAGCCCAGTATGTGTAACCTTTCTGCTTTGGACTTATATGGTTCAGATAAACTGAACCAAGGCCTAAGTCAGGTCTTAAGTGAATTCAGCACAGCCTGATAGCTTACACTTACTCTTCACTGACTAAGATCTGTCCTGAGTATGCTTAGTGTACTCAGTAGAAACATCAGTCAATGGTACTTCAGGATTGACTTCAGGACGGATCATCAGGCTTCGATCTTCAGCTTCAGATCAGGCAATCTTCAGCAAGACTGACTGATTCCTTCAGGATGAATTACACTTCAGACTTCAGTAAATTGGGTCGACTCCAATATTCTTCAGTCTTCAGCGAGTTCCTCCTGTACTGAATTCCTAACCTAACTATCCTGAATTATTTTATCCTGAACATCTGTACTTAGGCAGATTCATCAGGAGTTTTGGGATCTAATCAAAATACTCATATTGTCCCAACAGAAGCCAAAATGTGAATGAGAATGATGTAGGAAATGGAGAGGAGGATAGAAGACAGAGTGAAATTGAAAGGGGTCAAGAGTTTAAAACTCTTAGACATGAAGTGAATGTTCTTAGGGAAAGTCAGTTTGCTCTTCGATCCGACGTGACGGCTATCCGTGCTGATATGTGCTCTATTTACAAGATTATGGTAGAGATGCAAGAGACTCAAAAGAGGATTATGGATTGGTTATTGAGAAGAACAATGCTACTTCGCCCAGTTATTCTCCTTCGCGAAGTGATGATTTCTATCTAACTTCATAAGGATGGGTAACTCATTCTTAACTCTATCTCTTGCTTCTATCCCGAATTATTAATTTTTAATTTGGTTTGTAATGATATTACTGGATGTTTGTGATACTTCTTAGGTAGTTTTCTTTTGGTATTGTGCTTGTGATGGATTATGATGACTATGGATCTTATTATTTGATGATTGTTTAGTTTTGAGCTTTATTGTGCATTACATGATTCTTGTGTCCACTTCTTGGCCAAACTTTTTAGACCCTTGGTCCAAAAAAGTTTGGGGGGTGTGATTGTTTCGTCATTCTCATGGCAATGCTATTTTTAGACTGATTTTTGGAAGTATTCTTATGCTTTGATGCCTATTGTATTGATGAGCCCTTATTTTGCTTGTTAATTTTTTAGATTATTTTTACTTGCTTTGAGTAGTGAGTGCATGAGATATGTTTATTGTTGTGTGGATGAGTTGATAGTCTTGATTAGTGTAGTGAATTTATTGCTTAATTCTTCTCTTATCTTTGATACGTTTAATTCCATGATTCTTGAGATTTTATTGATATGAGCATTTTTTATATGATATGAGTCTTGATCACCCATTACCCGTGAGTTTTGAGTCATTTATGCCCGTTTCAATCTTGAACGGATGATATTTCTTTGATGTGAGTTCCACACATGTGCATTATACTCTAGAACTTGGCTTTAGTCTTATTTGAGGCTACATTAGATGAAGATTTCACATAAGATGATTTGAGGCATATTCTTTGTTCTATATTGAGCCACTTAGCCCTATGAGCCTACCATTGATATTGATATCATTTGCTACCCATTTTGTGCTTATAGACCTTTCATTTGGCCAACCACACTTTAAGTCATTTTCCTTCATTTTTGGAACTCTCTTGTCCTTATGATTAGTAGAGTGAAAAAAAGGAAGGAAGATTGGTGATATGATGAAGAAATTGGTGGCCAAGGTTGAAAGATATTAAAGTATGCAAGGATTGATGAAAAAATGTTCAAAGGCAAGTGCTAGCAAAGCTTTTAAAAAAAATGTTGACTTTTCATGAAAAGTTGGTCAAGATTGACTTTAATGTTGTGAGTATGATCACAATTTGTTATAAGGGAAGATTGATACTTAGAAGTGTGATTTGGAAAGAGCATGAAGATGAGATTGCTATTTGCATGAAGATATGATCTACGTTGATTCCTTCTATACTTTACTAATCATACTTAGTCACTTTTATCCATATGTTACTTCCCTAACAAAGAGCCAACACTACAACCTTTAAAAGTCCTCGTTGATGTGTGATTGATTTGTCATTTCAAGTGGTGGAGAATGTAGACTTAGGCCAAGCTTATGGTAGTATGTGTATGTTGTGTGATGTGTGAGAGAGCCTAAACACTTAAGGTTTCAGTGAAACACTTATCTTCTGAGGATCATGACTCATTGACTTGATATTGTGCTTATTGATTTGATTTCGATAGTTAATTGGATGATATTGCATCTTAGATTTGCTAGATATTGGGTGATGATTCTATGGCATTGATCTTGTGCTTGATACTTCATACATACAATTATTCCCCTATCTTATCGTTTTGTTGCTCGAGGATGAGAACAATCTAGTTTGGGGGTGTGATTTGGTTCATAATTGCATGTTTTTGCACTCATTTCTATGTTCTTTTGGTGATATTATGTTCATATTTGACCCTATTATGCGATACTTTGTGTATTTAACCCTTTTTGGCTAGAAAGTTTGATTGTAGGCAAAAACGAGCAAAACAAAAAAGAAACGAGCAAGATCAAGAAACGTCCAAATTTTGGAGTTGAGAAAAATGAAGAAATTAATATTCCATGTCTAAGAGCTTGAAGAGAGGGTCACAACGAAAGAAGAATCGAGTCAATCGGAGTTCTAGAGCTCAAGATATGATAAAAACGAGGAAGTCGCGCAGCGACCGACGCTAAGTGTCCCGCTCGACAGGAACTCTTCATTGGTAGGCAGCTTCCGCGCGACCACAGCGCTGGAACGGCAGCCTTCGCGCGATTAAGCGCTCGACCATCGTTGGTCGGTAGGCGGCCAGCTCTTGTGCGACAAAAGCACACCCCGCCCGACCAAGCTGTCGACTATGGTCGACAGTCACTCAGGTCTTGGTCGATAGAAGTAAAAAATGTTCAAAATTTCAGGGCTATTTTCGTATTTTCGTGCATTTTAATGAAGGGCATCTTAGTCAATGATCCAAAGGTACTATATATACTTCCATCTCAGATTTTCAAAGGGACTTTTATCATTTTTCTTAGATTCACATACATCATCATATTCTCTCACTAGATTAGGAGAAGTTAGAGGTAGTTTCCAATTGGGTGTTCTTAGATTTCCACTTACGATTTCTACGATTACTTTCGATCTACCATACGGATCTTCAATCTGTTTTCTCCTGCATTCTTATCATATCTAAAGCTACAATTCTACCATTCGATTTTCAATTTCTATTGTCGGATCATCTTTAAGCTTCTAGAGGTAATTTTGTATCTTTTCAATTTCATTGTAATAGGTAACTTCTTGTATACTCTTTACAATTCTTGCATTATGATGAATTTAGTTACTTCAATTTCTCTTTTGTTTACCAAATTAGCCATGGACTAATTCCTTAGTGTGTTAGTGTATGACTCCTATGGAGTAATGTGGTGTTTATGTTGACCTTATGAATGCTTGAGATGTTGTATGATCAATTCTCTATTTTGATGGTTAGTATGAATGCTTATTATGCATAATTGATTGTATGGGCCATTAGGATTTAGTGACAAAGAGCTCAGCCAAAGATTCTTTGTTTCTCTGCCCATAATTAACAAACTTGGGCAATGATTTCTTCACCATTTCACGATCAGTTCCATCTAAGTAATAAAAATTCAAAAGTTTCTTAGAAAACAGAAGCTAAAGAAAATCGAGCAGAAGCTATTATCACATGACTAGTCCTTAACTGAAGCATTTTCTCTAAATAAAGTAAACACAGAAGCCGTGATCAAGCTATCAATACCACTCCTTTGAGATTAAATTAAGAAAGTTCCTTTGTGCGAAAAATAAGGAGTTCATTTTGTAGGAAAAAGGGAACATCAAGAATTTTACCCTTGAAAATGGCAGCAAATGGCAGCAAATGGCAGAAGAATGGGTGGGTTTCGAGTCTGCAAAAATAGAAGGATGATAGAGTTTAAGTAAATCAAGATGCACTGGAAAAGAAGTTGGATTGAAAAAAGACGAGCAAAATCAGTACCTGATATTCACAAGAAATGCATAGCTACAAGTCATACTCAATTTCAAACAAAGTAGCATCTTTTATTCCAACACATATATTTGGTACACATTATATAATTGAATCCATATTATATTCAGAAATCATTCTTTTCCCATCAATTTACTTAACAGATCCAGAAACAGTAGTGAATCAAATTTCACCATCGAATTTGTGCAATAAATCCAGGAAGAGTATATAAATATATAAAGATCTTTCTAGATATTACCATTTCCTAATTTATGTTTATTGGGAAAACTTGGGAATAACATATAGATACATATTAGTCCCTCTATCCCACAGGAATTTGCACACTTTCTTTATTTGGACGTCCCACACAAATTTGCACACTACCAAAAAAAACATCGATTTCATGCATACTCACAAAACTATACACATATTTACCCATATACCACTATTTTTATTTATAAAACACATCTCTCTTAAAAAATATATGTCTTATGTTTCTTCATAAAGCAAATCATTTTAAGCCCTTAACTTACCATATTGATTTCATTTTATGATATAATGAATAAAATCATTTAGATAAGGCAAATAAATCCATTACACTTTCATTCTTGAAATAATAATTAATTTAGTTCTTATTTATAGTAAATGGAGATTTAACAAATAATTAAAAAATCCTTCTTCTTCTATAAAAAATTAGAATTAATTCATTAACAGTTCCCTTTGTGCATTATATGGACAAATTAGAAGCAAATGTGAATTATCATCCTCTAAAGAATAATAGTAATAGACCATCAAAGGATAAGCACATTTACAGAAGGTTTTATGTTATGTAGCATATTATAACTCTTTTCTATAAAAAAAAAACCCGACAAATTTTGTTATATTTTGAATGGACAAAAACGTTGATGCTATAATTTGAAAGAATTAGAATCATGAATTTTGTAAGTTCGGTGATGTATGGAAAATTGAAGGTTTGATATATATGTAATACAATCCATATGAAAAAGATGGAAGTTTTTCAATAACATATTTTTGACAATTTCGATTGTGAGTCATCAAAAGATAGTCACTATTGTTCTCAGTATCAGTTTCAATGTGATAGCTCTTGGCTCTAATATCTTTAAAACTGAGAAGAGTACGCTTTGATTGAGGAAAAAATAAAGAATTTTCAATTATTAATTCTGTACACATTGGAAGGATTATCGAAGCTCTTCCGGAGCCTACTATTAATATTGTCGTTTGAAATTATTGTGACACTTCCTTTCTTTTCAACTAAAGTTTGAAAAAAAATCCTATCTTTCAGGATAGAATGTGTGGTAGCACTATATCTACTAAACACAAAAAGTTATTTTTCTCCTTAAGCACACATTATTAGGGCACAAATAGATATGAGGAATACTAAGGAGAGCCAACAATACAGATGTTGATTTATCAGCCGCACAAGGGATCACTTAGGTCCTACGATATCTTATACGTGTAAATTTGTAGACAATAGTGATTGACAATTGAGGTTGACAGTAAAAATAACACATAAATAAGCAATCCATGATAAATAATGTCAAATAGTGCTATAAAACATACTAAAAGAAAATCAGTCAAAATATGCTGGACAACAAATAGTGCTGAAAACATAATAAATAATGTCTCACATAGAAAGCAAATAATCACTATAAAACAACCTCCAGATTATTATTGTTCAATTTAATTAATCTCATAATTAACTGAAACTGATCTACAAAAACTTGTACCTTATAATACGGCTTCACAATTGTGAAAATATAAGTCCAATCTGCCACAGATCCTTAAATTGTTAGATCATTCAAAAATACAAAAACTAAATTTATAAAAGGAAAATACAGCATCCATACCTGAGAATATATATACCATGGAATGACAAATCTTTTTCCTTCTTCCACTGCAAATCACAATTGGGAGGAAAGCTCTAGCGCAAAGAAACATTAATTTCATAGATGTGGAGGATATTTTTTTGGAGAGCGGCGGCGGCGGTGTTTAATAGCCTAGGGTTTCTTCACTTTTTATAGGAAGGCTGGATTCCAGAACATTCTGAGATGAATAAAATAGGCCTGCAAAAAAACAATTGAACAATTGGGCTCGGGCCTTTTTGGGCTGAGTGAAAAATATGAACTTGAATCCCTATTAGTCTAGTTTCTTATGACCCAAAAATTGAAGCAATTGGAATATTTTGTATTAATGAGTCTTTGAGTTATAGTGAATTGTGGAGTCGAGTCATTATTTACTATGTAAAATAATGTAGAGGCCCTATACATAGAGTTTCTATCTTTGTATTTGAATAGAACATTAAAGATATATAAACTACATATGTGAGTCTGGTGACTTACTTAGAAAAAGGAATTCTTTGTTAGTCAAAGTATATATTCATGTTAATTTAAAGATATATGTATAAATTTGAATGATTATAAATTACTTCCAAGAGTCTAAAGTTAGAAGACGCCCTTCGTTAATGATTTGTTAATGAATAATTTCACAGATTACTTTAATATAGACAAAAACCCAACAAATGTCCTCTTTAATTTCAACTTGTTGTGACATGATCACTGTCAAAAAATGAATGGGATTTTATTTATCTTTTTTACAAAATTGAAGACACCAAATGAAAACTACATACAATAAAGAGACAACTGCTTGTTATTAATCTTTCCGATCGACGTTTCCGGTTGAAGGAGTAATGTCTCGCAACTCCACAATTTAATTTCCCAGACAGATTCATTGGAAATTCGAATTTCCATCTCTCTCACAGTAATTGGTTGTCCACCACAATAAACTTCTTAATCATATATGTACTAGTCCACCGTAAACATAAACACTCATTCATATATTCTATTTTTACTATTTACTAACACGGGTATTATATACATGTTTTTTAATTTATTTTAATTAAAAAATTTAAAAAAATTATAAATTAATCATCTTTATAATTTTCATACTAATTATTAACACAAATAACGTATACACGTTTGATGATCGTTTTAATTAAAATGTTTTTAATAAAAATATAAAATAATCACTTTGTAATCTTTGGATAATATTTGGATAAATGATTAAAGAGCCGATTCTTCCCGGCCGGAAAACCTTCAAATGAGCGATTCTCGAGAAAAGCTTTGCCTTTGTTGGGCCCAACTTAATGTTAGGGAATGACTATGCTTTTCAGCATTTTGATAAAAATCTATTTTATTAAAATGCATTTTGAAAAAAATTGGTCCAACAAAAGAAAATATGTTTTGATTCATTCAAAAACTATCTATCAAATTTTTGAGGCCACACTGTCCCATTGACTAAATAATTTATTAACTCGAGAAGAAGTTTTGAAGTATTAGAAGTGATTACAAGGTTATAATAACAAAGCAAACTCAGTTAAAGAATAAAAAATTTAAATGAAAAAATAATTTTATTTTAATACTTATCCAATCATCAAGTAATATTTCGTAAAATAAAATTCATAGTATATTATTAACTGAAGTTATCATTTTTACTTAAAAATTAGTCCACATATCACTTTTAATTTTTAACAATTTTTTGCATGAATGATAATTCTTAATAGAAAAGTATCATTTTCACTCAATCATTTTTTATTTTAAGGCCTCATTTAGTAAGTATTACTATATGTTATGAGTTTTGTATTTAAAATTCATATTTATGTTATTTACTGAAAAATGTCATAAAATTAATTCTAAAAGTAATATTACTTGGTATGATTTAATATACATAGAGAGAATAATAAACCCTTGATCTAATCCCTAGTGTCGAAAATGCAGATTAAATAGTTGGGCCCGACTATATACCCCTCCAATTTTATGAGATACACGCACATACATTATTAAATATATATTTTATTTATCTTTATAAAAAAAGTTAATTAATATATCAAATATCTGTTTTACCTATTTTTATAAAATAAAATTTAAATTAAATGTACATTAATTATAATACATTCATAAAAAAATAACTGTTAAATACATAATTTTCTTTATTTGCCGCCGCCTTTCACCAATTCGTTATTCGACATTACAAAATGAAAAAAAAAATATTGATAGAGACTATAAAATTATTGCAGGGACTTAGAGATTGATCTGCATAATTTAGATAAATTGTTGTGTGGTTGAAAAATAGGGGAAGAGAAGAAAGTGGAGTTGATGGGTTGAAAGAGATATATTAAAATATTATTTTAATAAAAAATAGCAAAATAGGTATATCTTATAATATTGGAGGGGTATATAATCGGAACCTAAATAGTTCCCAACTCAGTCACGTTGTTTCCTTAAGAAAATGGGCTTCTTTACCTTCAAAGCCCAAAATATAAAATGGGCTTTGGGCATTCCTTTGTTTACCGGTGGACTTCGACATTAATTCCCCGTAAATAATAAGAAATGAACCATGAACTAAATTAATGGGGTCAATTGAAATTGGACTTTTACTTAATTGAATCAAGCATTAACTAGAAACTCTATCATTCAATTTTGATTTATTTTTGCAGTTCATCTCAAGGTGAATATACACGTATTTGTTTCGAAAAAAATCTAAATTTCACGTGAAAATAGCAAAGCACGTACCTTTTCGATAATTAAGCTCAAATTATCAAGTTGAATACTGCACAAAAACCTATCAAAATAAGCAAATTAAACACAGTATTTTTGAGCAAATTTTACACCAATCAATATACAGATAATTGATCCAACAACTATTAAACATTAAATTTTTTTCATTCATTTTTCTTTTAGACTATACATTTGAACTTCAAGGTCCACTTAATAAATAAAAAATAAAATCTTTTTTCAGTCATCTTCTTAGTTGAGCTTGAAGTGACTTGCATGCACCACATTCTCATTTCCTACGGCCGACAACAATGACATCTTAAGCTTTATAGTAGTCAACAAACGGGTAAATAGTACGGTTGGTCCCATGAAAATTTTTACTTCCCACGTTCTTTTTTGGTCATTTTTATAGTCTTTTTATTCCTACTCGTTAAAAAAATTGCACATATGGTCCCATTAGAATTTGTATTAAACAAATACATGATTACGACTAATATGCACTTTCAATCATGTTTAAATTTGTGATTTTAATTTTAGAGGAGAGGCGCCGCTATAGTGAGGTTATGCCTTGTTGAGTTTCCAGATGCCTCATTTTATAGTTAGGGCTTAATGTATTTGCTGCTTTCAGAAGCATTGAGCACTATTCATAATTTTTTGGACTTTTTTTAATTCCATTTTATGGGTATTAAAAAACACGTAGACTCATAGCTTTATGAGTTATGTTAATGAACAACTTAATTAAGAAGTTTAGGGGCACTTGGTATGAATATTTTTCAATGGTAATGAAAATGAGAATATATATAGGAGAAATTATAAATTTTAGCCTTTTTTTTAATATACAAACTCATTTTTGTCCACAAATTTATAAAAATTCTTTTTTGGTCTTTTTTAAAAAAAAATAAGTGACCATTAGGCCTTTACTTCTCATTATTTGTTTAAAATTTCTCTTTTCACTCCTAATCTTTTTATTATTTCGTTTCTTACACCAAATTAATATAATATTTTGTAAAAAAATATTTTGAATGATACATGGCTTGATCAACTTTATTTTTTAAAATTTTATTATTTTTTAAAGGTCGGAGTCCTGTTAGAATTTTATAAAATATCAATTCCAGAAAAATTTTGGACCTAAAATATACAATGCATTTATAAAATTTTATTTGATGTTATTTTTTTTATTAGTAAAAAAACTAATATTTTGAAATGTGGTAAATAAATCTAAATTTATTAAAAATATCATTTGCAATAGTATTTTTTTGACGGAGTTGGGTCGAAATGATTTTTTACGTTCCTTTAAAAGATACATGATTACGACTAATATTACATTTTTTAATTTTTTAAGATTAAATAAGTAATATTGAAAGGTCGGAACCTGGTCGGAGTCCTGACAATTTTTTTAGAAATAGCATATTTAGTAAAAAAAATTGTGACGGAGTTAAATTGGAACTAATTTTTAGGTTATTTTTACCTAAAAACACGATGCATATATAAATTTTTGATTGGCGTTATCTTTTTAATTTTTACTAGTAAAATAACTAGTATTTTGAAAAATCGGATATTTGTGTAAATTTATTAAAAATATAATTTGCAATAATATTTTTTTTACGGAGTTGGGTCGGAATGATTTTTTACGTTCCTTTAATCTAGAAAAAAATTAAAAGATACATTATAATGACTAACATTATCTTTTGTAAGTTCTAATAATTAAATAAGTATTATTGAAAGGTTCTGAATCTGGTCGGAGTCCGGTCAATTTTTTTAGAAATAGCATATTTAGTAAAAAAAATTGTGACGGAATTAGATCGAAACTACTTTTTAGATTATTTTTTACTTAAAACTCTATGCATATATAAATTTTTTATTGATGTTTTCTTTTTAATTTTTACTAGTAAAATAACAAGTATTTTGAAAAGTCAGATATTTGTCTAAATTTATTAAAAATATCATTTGCAATAGTATTTTTTTTTAAAAGGTACATGATTATGACTAACAGACATTATATTTTTAACCAGAATTTTAAATAATCGTAATTTTTATGTAAAAATAACGTAAAAATATGAATATATAAAAATTACGAATATATAAAATTCTGGTTAAAAATATAATGTTAGTTAGTCATAATCATGTACCTTTTCAAAAAAATATTATTGCAAATGATATTTTTAATAAATTTATGCAAATATCTGGTTTTTCAAAATAATAGTTATTTTACTAGTAAAAATTAAAAAGATAACTTCAATCAAAATTTTATACATGCATAGTGTTTTTTAGGTACAAAGAACCTAAAAAGTAGTTCTGATCTAACTCCGTCACAAAAAATATTACTAAATATGCTGCTTCTAAAAAAATTGACCGGACTCCGACCAGATTTCGATCTTTCAATAATACTTATCTAATCATTAGAACTTAAAAAAAGATAATGTTAGTCATGATCATTATCTTTTAAATATTTTCTAGATTAAAGGAACATAAAAAATCTTTGCGACCCAACTACGTCAAAAAAATACTATTGCAAATTATATTTTTAAAATTTAGACAAATATTCAACTTTTCAAAATAATAGTTATTTTACTAGTAAAAATTAAAAAAATAACGTCAATCAAAATTTTATATATGCATAGTGTCTTTTAGGTAAAAATAACATAAAAAGTAGTTCCGATCTAACTCTGTCACAAAAAAAATTACTAAATATGCTATTTCTAAAAAATTGACCGGACTCCGACCAGATTCTGTCCTTTCAATAATACATATTTAATCCTTAGAAGTTAAATAGATAACGTTAGTCATAATCATGTATCTTTTAAATTTTTTCTAGATTAAAGGAAGGTAAAAAATCATTCTAAGGTCAAAAAAATACTATTGTTGATCTGGCGAACTAACACTATTAGCATGTAGATAATTACGAAGGTTTGGCAGATCGCGAGGACTCACCCAGATCCGCGGAAGGGCGGATCTCGTCCGCATATGGACAATTTACCTGCGTAGCTCGCCTAAAAGAGCTCGCCTCTGTCATTCTGGAGCTCGCCCCGAGCTCGCCCCATATCCCCATGAAGACCTCGCCGAGGTCCATTATCGCACAACGCTCGTAAGCCACGCAAGGCATTGGAGCTCGCCCCAGAGCTCACCCAAACCACTGAAGCCCGCCTCCGAGCTCGCCCATGAGCTCGCCTATTAGTCAATAGGACCCCGATGGTGCTCTCTTTTTCCCTCCGTCCGGTTTATCCACAAGGGTGGTTTACGGTGAGGTTTTTAATGAGGCCCATTTAGCCTAAGGCACAGTAGTAGGACGAGACAAGACATGTGGAGCAGTGTGAGAGACCAAGACGAGGGTAATGAACCCTCGTCAACACCGGAAGCCATATAGGCTCGTAAGGTGCCGTCTCACACTCGCACACCTATAAATAAGACCTCTCTTGTACTATTCACACAATTCTAATACATTCACTACATTACACTTTCTCTCTCCAAGCACTCTCTCTCTCTCTATATTATCTCTCCAAGAATATAAAATCATAAGATTATTGTTTGGTAGAATTAATCCGTTATAAAGCCACATAAACGAACACGACTAAGAAATTCTATCAACAATTTGGCGCTTGAAGGAGGGTCTCTCGAATCTGAAAATTAAAAATTTTCAAGAACAAAAAATTAGGGTTTGTTGAAGATTTGAAGATGTTCTTGATAAAACTTAAGAACAGTTGAAGATACACATACACATATTCATTCCTTCAAACAAAAACCCAGATATCTGGGTAAAAATCCAGATTTTCGGATTTACAAATTTTGTCCGAAAAAAGTTTTCAAACGCACGCGTGTACACGAATAAACCGGACCCCGAATAATTCATCAAACGCGAGGATGGACGGAAACTTACGCAGCTCCACCCAAGCAGGACGACCTCCATCCCCCCGACCTCTCTCCACCTCGGTGACCTGCAGCGAGCTACCCCCTCCGAAACCCAAATATGGCTAACACTCGAGCCGCCAAAGGACAGGCCTCCGCACCTGCGGGAAGGTCCAAAGGAGGTGACCAGAACCAGGCCGAGGTGGAGACCTCACGCCAGGTGGTGGAGACCTCACAACCACTTCCCCAGAAGAGCACCGCAGCTCCGCGACCTCCGCGAGTTGCGGTGACCCAAGAAGACTTGGCCCCCGCCCTGAGGGACCTGGCCAGCAACCCCGACGAGCTCCAATGCACCATCGCGACCTTACAGATGTTGCAGCAGAGGCAGCAGGACGAGCTCGCCCTGGTACCCAGGCGAGCTCCTGCTGCCGAAGCCCGGGAGTAGACCAGGCCCACCCAGGGCACCCAGACCCGGGGAGACTACAACATACTCCCCACCAACCAGGAGGCGAGCTCGGCACAAGCTCGCCAGCGCAGGGAGAGGACCGGCAAGGCCAAGATGGTGGAGGAGGATCCCGCTCCTTACACCGGAAGGGAGTCGGCCTACACCGGGGCATCTGGCACCCACCAATCACAAAGGAGGGAAGTCCTCCAAGGCCGCCTGGGCCCGAGATACGGGGAAAACGAGCGGACGGCTGCCCCAGCTGCGTCCCATGGGGACTCCGACCAGCAGCCACGTAGATCAGCCCACGAAAGGCTGAGGAGGCCCGCCACTGATCGGCTAGGCCCCCACGGCGGACACCAATTCTAGCCCGCCACTGAGAGATCACCCCAGAGTGAGGCACCTCGGGGATGTGCGTCCGCGAGATGCACGACCTTTGAGCAGCCTCCGCCGGAGGTGACCCGGGATGACGAGCTGGCCTCACTGAAAAAGGCCGTTGAAATGCTACAAGCACAAGTAGCAGCCAAGTCTGGCGGACCTGACGCCACGACTCTCCTCACATCTCCATTGGCACCTGCCATCCTCCGCGCGCCAGTCCAGAAGAAAGTCCAGTTCCCGGTGATGTCCGCATACGAGGGCGAATCTGACCCAAAGGTCCACCTGGCCAAGTACGCGGACTTCATGATTTTGGTTGGTGCCACTGACTCCACCCAGTGCCGGAACTTCCCGCTGACCCTAGGGGATCGAGCTCACCGCTGGTTCTCTTTACTCGCCCCGGGGTCAATCTGCTCATTTAGCCAACTCTCGCGGGAGTTCCTGGCCCACTTCTCTGGGTTCGGATCCTACCTTACCCAGAAGCACCGACTCGCCAACATCCATCAAGGCGAGAGCGAGACCGACCAGCAGTACCTGGAAAGGTTCGACAAAATCCTGCTGGAAGGCGAGCCGGTGAGTGAGGATACCAAGGTCGTCGCAGCGATGGCAGGGCTCAAGAGGGGCATCGACCTCTGGAAGGAGATGCACCTCGCATGTCCCAACACTTACAGCGAATTCTGTCATAAGGCGGGGGTGTTCGCGGCCATGCAGGAAGCACTGCTCAAAGAAGTTAGTACCCACGAAGAAAGGAAGCCCTACGGGAAGAAGTCCGGGGGCACCTACAAAGCTCCCAGGAACTTAAAGGCCTTTGGCGAGGGAGACGAGCTCAAAGAAAAGCTCAATCAGGTCCTCACTGTCTCCGTTGACCACGTCTTCACTGCCGTCAAAGGCAAAGCCATGCTGGAGGAGCCAAGGTGGATCCGCCAGGACCGCACAAAGCTCAACCCCAACAAATTCTGTGCCTACCATCAGGCCATCGGCCACTTCACCAGTGAATGCCGAGACCTCCTCAAACAACTCTGGAAATTCTACAAGGACGAGAAGCTGGCCGAGTTCGTGAAGAAGGCCACAGCTAAGAGGCCGAGGTTCGAGAGGAGGGCTACCTCCGATGATGAGGAGGAGGAAGCGGACCAACCTGGTCCCCACAATAGACGGAGGGCACCTCCCCAGCCTCAGCAAAACATGGAGCCCACCCGGGAACTTTTAGTTCTCGAGGAGGAGATCGGAGCCGCCGGAGGTCTCCAGGACGGGGGATCCTCCATATCCAGGAGAAAGAGGAAGGCCGAAATCCGGGCCATAAACTAAGTCCAGGAAGGCAGCTCCGGCCCCAGGTGCGTCTCACAGCTTACTGATGAGCTGACATTTTCCACAGCGAACCTGGAGGGGGTTCTGATGCCCCACAACGACTCGTTGGTGATAACTGCCAACATCATGAACGTCCGAGTTCACAGGCTACTTGTGGACACCAGCACATTCACCAACATTCTCTTCAAATCCACCTTAGATGCCTTAGGTGATTTTGAGTCATATCTGGAACCTAGCAATGCTAGGATAGTGGGGTTCGGAGAAGCTGTAACCGTCCCCCTAGGTAGTGTCAGGTTGAGCGTCCAGCTTGAATCAGCTGAGGATCCCGAAAGGAGACTGACTAGGCTCATAGATTTCCTAGTTGTCGACCAGCAGTCCTCCTACAACGGGTTCCTTGGTCGCCCGTTTATTAATGAATTCAAAGTGGCGTGTTTGACCTACTACTACTGTTTAAAATTCCCAACTCCAAAAGGTGCCGGAACTATAAAAGGTGACCAGAAAAAGGCCTGAAAGTTTTTACTCCAAATGAAAGATGGCCAGGTCAAAAAAACGGTGACACGAGTCCAAGTCCTTGAGGAGGACGTACAGATTCCTGCAGACGAGCCAAACATCCTAGACGTTTTCTCGGTCGAAACTGAGATGATGGAGGTAGGCGATTTGTCATAAATCAACCAAGGCACTTGACCTGTGCAAGACACACAACCGATACCAATGGAGGACTTGGAAGAAACCCAAGTGTTGAGACCTGCGCGGGGGTCAGTACCTGCGCAGGAGCAACAACCTGCTCCCATGGAGGTGGTTGATGAAGCCCAAGATGGGGGACCTGCGGGAGGTCAAGAACCGACACCAATGGACGTTGACCCAACTCCCTAAGTCACCTCACCATCCCAAGTTGACAAACCACTGGAGGTTCTCACAGCCAATGAGCCCGCCCAAGCTGAAAGCCAACCCGATGACCTCGAACCGCGCATAGGCCACGAGCCTACGTAGATGTCACAAGAGGAGTGGGACGAGTTCATCAGTGACCCGAGATGGAAAAGTCAAAAGAGAAAAGCCACCCCCATGGAAGAATTGACGGCACTCCCAGTGGACCCGGAAAGGGACTTAGAACTTTTCATCGGTTCTGAGTTACCTGAACTGTACCGGTCGAGGATGGAGCTGTTCTTAATGACCAACCTGGACGTGTTTGCCTGGTCCCACAAAGACATGACGGGGATCCCGTTGGAACATGCTTGCCACAGACTTAACATAGATCCGACGAGGAGACCCGTACGCCAAAAGCGGAGGAAGTATGGACCAGACAAGTACGCAACTCTAACTATTGAGGTGGAGAAGTTGTTAGACAACAAGCTCATCAAGGAAGCTTTATGTCCGCAGTGGGTTGAAAACCCCGTCCTGGTAAAGAAACACAATGGGACGTGGAGACTCTGCATTGACTTCACGGACCTAAACAAAGCATGCCCGAAGGACAACTTCCCACTGCCTCACATCGACCAGCTGGTGGATAGCACCGCAGACCATGAGATGATGACATTCGTGGATGCTTTTGCAGGCTATCACCAGATAGCTCTACACCCAGATGACCAGGAACACACGGCGTTCTACACCAACAAGAACATGTATTGCTGGGAAAGGATGTCGTTTGGACTCATCAACGCCGGAGCCACCTACCAAAGATTGGTGAACAAAATGTTTGACCAACACATTGGCAAATCCATGGAGGTGTACGTGGATGACATAGTTGTCAAGAGTTTGAGAAAGGAGGACCACCTGGACCACCTAAAACAGACCTTCGACATACTGCTCCACTACAACATGAAGTTGAACCCCAAAAAGACCAGTTTCGGCGTACACTCCGGAAAGTTCCTGGGGCACCTAGTTAGCCAGCGTGGAATTGAGGTCAACCCAACACAGGTTCAATGCATAATCGAGATGGGTATACCCGATTCCGTCCAAAAAATTCAAAGGCTGACTGGGTGCATGGCAGCCCTAAACAGATTCATCTCCAGGTCCGGCGACCAAAATCGTCCGCTCTTCGAGGCAATTAAGGCAAACACACGGAGGTACAAAGAGGCGGCCAAAGCCAACAAGCTTCACCTCAAAAACCACTTCGTCTGGACAAGCGAATGCCAACGAGCCTTCGAAGAGATCAAAACATACCTAGCGGATACACAGGTCCTGTCAAAACCGATACCTGGAGAGAAGTTGTATCTATACCTAACCGCGTCAGCTCCGTCCTGGTCCGAGAAGAGGCAAAAATGCACCTACCAGTGTACTACGTGAGCCAAGTCCTACACGAATCTGAGTTGCGATACACCCCAACAGAGAAGCTGGCTTATGCACTGGTGATGAGTGTTAGAAAATTGAGGCCCTACTTCATTGACCACCCGGTAGAGGTGCTGACAACGTTCCCACTACGCTAAATACTACAGCGGCCAGACACCGCTGGGCGCCTACTGAAATGGTCACTGGAGATCAGCCAAGTCCGAGACCGAAAATTCAAGGTCGGAGACCTGGTGTTAAAAAAAATTGATGGCCCCACCAGGTGTATTCGGTTCAAACTGGGAAGGACCATTCCGGGTCACCGCAGCCTGGCCAAACGGTACCTATGATCTAGAAGACGTAGAAGGCAAAGCTTCATCATACACCTGAAGCTCGGCACATCTAAAAAAGTTCTACCAATAGACTAGAATCCTGTAATAGACTAGTCGAAGGTTTGCATCAGAAATGTTGATCGCAACCGATGTAAATTACGTTGCTATAAAAAGTCAGAAAATTTGCAAAGTCAGAGAAATTCAGAAAAATTCCCAAGTGTTTGGACCTGTGCAGCTCTCCAACCAGGCGAGCTGCACCAGGTCGCCCACTGCTCCAGAGAGCTCGCCAAGCCCAGCTCGCCCACATGCTCAAAAATCCGCAATGCGCAAGGACCAAGGTCCCAAGCGTTGTAATTAAATAGCTCGAAGGCAAAGGCCAAAGTGCCCAAGGTCGCGAAGGTACCCTCCTTAAAGGGTTGCTAAGCACCTACTGCCATAAGTTAGAAAAATTTGCGAAAAAGATGAAAAAACGTCTAAGGCAAGGTTCATGAAACCCAATGGCCCAACGTGAATCAATCAAAGTGCAGTTCGCCGCCCTAAGTGGTCTAAGACGAACGATTCGCGGCCCTAAGTGGCATAAGAGGAAGAATACACACTCTCAAAACAGAGGTACAATTCGTAGTCGTAAGTGACGTAAAACGAACGATTCGCTTCTCAAAGTAGAATAAGACGAACAATTATGTACCAGGAAAATGAACAAGAACGAGCTATTTAAAAATTATAACGTAAAGTTGCAAAGACGTAAATGAGAAGAGTTGGACAAAAAATGCTCGACTAATATTCGAAAGATATTTAAGAAATTTTCAAGTAAAAAATATACTTGAAAAAATCCTAAGTATGAGTAGTTGTGCTGGCCACAAAGGCCGACCAGCTGGCCATCTTTGAACTACAAAAAGCTCCTTCTGGGCGAGCTGCATGTGCCCGGCGAGCTAAATCTACTTGAACAAAAAAGCAAAAGCTACGAAAATGGAGCTCCTTCTGGGCGAGCTCCACAACCCGGCGACCTACCACAAGTTGATAAATAAAAAGATAGTCTAAGAAAGCAAGAAAAAGCCTAAACATCTGGAGCAGCGGGAGGGGCATCAACAGGTACCTCGCTGGAGACAGGGGCCACCGGGTCGGATGGGAGAGCGAGCTCGGCCTCTGTTGTGATATTGCCAGTGAGCTCGGTGGTGTCGAACTCACTGAGGTTCAGCACCGCATCCCCGCAGGCTTCTTGGAGCTGCGCAACAGTAAGGGGAACCTGCTCCTCCTCGCCGGCGACCTCCTCCTCGCCAATGCCCAGCTCCGGCACCTCAACTGTTTTGATAATCTGGAATCGTGCAGGCACAAAGTTGAGGGGGATGCCGAGCTTAGGGAGGTCGCCTATGTCCAGCTCGGCACCATCAGGAAAGGGAACTCGGTCCAGACAGGCTTTGAAGTCGCCCACCACGGCCTCGACCTCGTCGTCCTTATGGGCCCGAGCCCACCAAAGAGTCCGCAAGACCTCCGCATAACATTGGACGCATCCTCTGTCAGAGGCCTCGGCCTTCAGGGCCACCAGGTCCGGCGAGGAGGAGGCAACACTCCGTAGCTCAGCAACCTCATTAGCCTTCGCCTCCAGCTCGCCCCTTAGCCTCTCGCATTCTGCATTGGCACTTTTCACCAGGCCCCGCTGCAATGCAAGGTCCGTCTTGGTAATCCCATGGCTGCCGACCTCCTGGGCGAGATGGGCGGCGAGCTCCTATTCCTTGACTTTTATCCTCGCCTCTGCCTCCTGCTCGAGCCTGGCGAGCCGGCATTGAACATCCTCGAGCTGCTGGAGGGCACTCCGCTCGGCTGCCAATGATGCTTCAGCACTTTCCTCGGCGAGCTGCGCTTGCCTCTTCGCCTTGTCAGCGGTGTCCGCCAGTGCCAACATCCTTCTATTCTTGTCGGAGCGACCTGCCTCCAACTCGGCGAGCTGCTCGAGATCTTTCTGATTGGCGAGGACCAATCTGCTCGCATGATAAGCCGAGAGGAGGAGGTTCTCCTTCAGATCCTGGCTATTGATATTCGCCACTGACGGGGTCGTCCAATGCCTGGGCATCTCACTCACAGCATTCCGAGCTACGCCCGGAGGAAGATTTCGCATCGACGTGAGGGAGTGAGACCGCTCGAAGGCATGCAGGGCCTCGTGACGATTTGAGAAGGCGATTGGGGCATAACTGCGAGACCAAAACATATAGAAAATGTTAGAAAAATAAAAAACAATGAGCAACGTTAGTCGGTTGGGCAAACTACTTACTGAGCTCAGTCAGAATCCCAACCAAGGAGCGTGTCGTCATTGGTTTGCACCCCGAATGGAGACGGCGAGGGTGGCGAGCTCTGAATAGGCGTGGCCGCAAGCGGGGCAGCGGATTGAGTGGATCCCCCCTGCCCAGTCCTCGCCGAGGTCCTCTCGACTCGGTCGGAATCCTAGTCGACCAGGCCCGTGTACCTAGTCCTCTTGCGAGCTGGGGGATCCTCATCGCCAGCTCGGGACCCTTCGCCCCTTTGGGACCCCTTCTTCCCTCGACCTCGCTCGGAAGGGGTGACAGCTCGCCCCCCACCTCGGCCGGTCCGAGCGACCTCTGAAGCCTTGGACTTCTCGGGAGCCTTGGCTTTCTCCCTTTGGGCTCCCGACCCCCCCTGCCTCGCCCTTCTTGGAGGCGAGCTCTGCCTCCTTACTTGCCTCCAGCGCGAGCACGGACGGTGGGGCAAGTCTGTTGGGGCGAGGTGGGCCCATCTCGAAGCGTTCCTTGATGATTTGATAGGCCTCTGGGACCTCAGCGATCTGGATGGCGACGAAGCTACCGCCTGCATAAAAAACTACGAACGTCAGCATGATGGGCGAGCTACACCCCCCCATAGGCGAGCTTCAAAGAGTTAAACCTGGGAGCTCGGGACCTTGGATATTGAGGTGGTGCGGCAGTGTAAGGAGCTCGGCGAGCAGCAGGCAATGGTGCGCGCACAGGTGGGCGACCTGCCTATCCTTCTCACTTCTCAAGCAGCAGATGGCGCGCACCACGTCGAACTGCGCCGATACCTTAGGCCTGCCTCTGCTGGATTTGTGGCGCTTTGGAACTGCAAAAAGAGAGAAAATTAGAATTAGTATATCTAATTCAACCCACGCACACCAAAATAGACGACCTACTGCTGACTTCCCCGTATCCCTCCGGAGTGGGAATACGGTCACCCCGTCCATGGTACAAGCTGGAAGCTCGCCAATCTCCACCGATGAAGAAAAACTGCTTCTTCCAGTCACGAACTTTATTTGGCAAGTCCACGAGAAATTTCTCCACTAGGCGAGCTTTTAGATAATAATACCCCGCGCCGTCCTGCGCCCGCTTGGTCACGGCGAAGAGCTCGGCCAGGTCCGCCGAGGTCGTCGCATTTTCACAGCCCTCCAGTCCAAACACAGACAGGGCGGCGAGAAGGTTGCTCCATGCATTCGGGGTGAGCTGGGTAATGGCCAGGTTATTGTCAGCAAGATATTGGCCGATGATCGGGTGCAGTGGCAATGTGAGCCCGGCCCTTAGAACATCAACGTTCAAAGCGGTCATCCCCTCAGGAGGCGCGTCTGCTCGCTCATCCTTCATTGGGGCGTACATGAAGATGTCAAGCGGGATGCGATACTCCCTGCGTATGATGGGCAGGTAGCATTCATCAATGAGGCTCACCACCTCGCCAGCCTTGTACTCAGACGGGGCAACTTCCTCCAGGTCGGCGGGGTCGGCGGGAGGTACCCGGCTCAGGCAGGGGAAGCTCGCCGCATACTCAGCGACATACTCATTCCAATCGAATGGATGAACGACCTGGGTGGGAACCTGGTACTCAACCAGCTGGGGTTCCGGCAAACCGATACGGAGGAACCATTCGAGCGTAACTTCCTCCAGGTCACCACCCTCCTCGCCGACCTCGGCAATGCCCTCATCAACCTCCTCGGGTCCTTCGTTGCCACTGGCAACTCTTTCCTCTTGGGCGACCTCGCCGCCTTCCTCCCATACCTCGCGGTATACGGTGCTGGAGGCTCCTTCCTCTGGATCGGGACGTAGCTTGCTACACAGCTCGCCGGAGACCCGGCGAGCTGCCGAGGTCGCCTCAGAACTGGAGCCGATCTCCACATACAAAACCCGAGGTGGCTTATCCTCAATTATTAGCCGATTGTCAGGGTTCCGGTCCGAAAGGGTTCTACTCGAGGAGTGTGTCGACATGGTCTCAAAGGAGTCCAAAAGGTTCTTGGTAGAGTCCAATAATCCGAAGTCAAGGAAGTCCAAAGGTTTTTCGACGCAACCCACAGTCCAAAATCCCGAAGAAACGAAAGAAAAATCAAGTAAAAGATAGAAGAAAAGGGAAGAAAAATCGAATCCTACCTTGGAGAGCCTTCAAAAATCCATCGAACACAAGAAAAATCGGTCGCCGGGAAAGCTCTGGGAATTCAAAATGCAGAAAGTGAGGAAATGAATCCACATCCCCCTATTTATAGACGTCGGGGCGAGGTGCGATATTCACGAAGTACAGGGACCTGTTTGCAAGAAATTTGAAAGATGACATAAATGTGGGCGGGAACCGAGGTCTCAAAAGGCGTGCATGAGCCCTGGATTCCTGCACCACGTCGACCGGGAATAACCGCCTTGACCGAGCTCGCCTGCTAGTTAGGCAATCGCCCAAAGATAGTTCGCCGCGTTTCAAGTTCTCCAGCTCGCCTGCACATTTGACGAAGTCATGGCACATGCGAGCTGGGGGGCAAATGTTGATCTGGCGAACTAACACTATTAGCATGTAGATAATTACGAAGGTTTGGCAGATCGCCAGGACTCACCCAGATCCACGGAAGTGCGGAGCTCGTCCGCATAGGGACAGTTTACCTGCGTAGCTCGCCCAAAAGAGCTCACCTCTGTCATTCTGGAGCTTGCCCCAAGCTCGCCCCATATCCCCATGAAGACCTCACCGAGGTCCATCATCGCACAACGCTCGTAAGCCACGCAAGGCATTGGAGCTCGCCCCAGAACTCACCCAAACCACTGAAGCCCGCCTCCGAGCTCGCCCATGAGCTCGCCTGTTAGTCAATAGGACCCCGATGGTGCGCTCTTTTTCCCTCCGTCCGATTTATCCACAAGAGTGGTTTACGGCGAGGTTTTTAATGAGGCCCATCTAGTCTAAGGCATAGTAGTAGGACGAGACAAGACATGGGGAGCAGTGTGAGAGACCAAGATGAGGGTAATGAACCCTCGTCAACACCGAAAGCCATATAGGCTCGTAAGGTGCCGCCTCACACTCGCACACCTATAAATAAGACCTCTCTTGTACTATTCACATAATTCTAATACATTCCCTACATTACACTTTCTCTCTCTAAGCACTCTCTCTCTCTCTATATTATCTCTCCAAGAATATAAAATCATAAGATTATTGTTTGGTAGAATTAATCCGTTATAAAGCCACAATAACGAACACGACTAAGAAATTCTATCAACAACTATTGCAAATGATATTTTTAATAAATTTAGATTTATTTACAACTTCTCAAAATATTATTTTTTTACTAATAACGATTAAAAAAATAACATCAAATAATTTTATAAATGCATAGTATATTTTAGGTCAAAAATTTTACTGGAATTGATATTTTTTAAATTTCTAACTGCAGGACTCCAACCGTTAAAAAATAATAAGATTTTAAAAAATAACGTTAATCAAGTCATGTATCTTTCAAAATATTTTTTTACAAAATATTAATTTGGTGTAAGAAATGAATTCGGAAAAAAATTAGGGGTGAAAAGTGGAATTTTAAATAAAGAATGAGAATTAAGGGCATTGTTTAGGGTTATAATTGCATCATTTTGCATCCATTTTGATGTGATATTGATTGGTTTATGTTCATTATTGACCCTAATATGCTATACTTTGTGCTATTGACATCTTGTTGGCAAGAAAATGTGTTTTATAGGTGAAAACGATAAAAAACGAGGAATTCACGACTATAGGGGTTGAAATGATGTGATCCGAGCGCATGGGGAAGTTTAAAATACTCAAATGAAGATCCTAGGAAGCTTGGACGAGCCGTGGGATCGAGAACAAAAAAGTCAAAAATTGGACACCCAAAATAGCGTTGACCGAACGTTGACTTAGTTGTGACCGAGCGGTTCACAACGGCCGGTCGAGCAAAAAATCCTTGTAAAGCGGTTCTGTTGGCGCTCAACCAGCCGTGTCGGAGCGGCTGTAGTGGTGTGTCCGAGCGCGAGGTGCGGATTTTGGCAAAATGAAGGGCAACTTCGTCTTTTCACGCAATTAATGAGGGAAACTTTGGTCTAATCATTGTGGATACTATAAATACTCCAAGTTTCAGATTTTGGAGGGATTTTTCATTATTCCATTTTCAGAGGGAAGTTTTAGAGAGAGATTAGAAAGTTACTTAGTGGGTTTTCATTAATCTTTACACTTCTCTCTACAATTTCTTTTAATCCATCTGTTAGATCGCTGATCTGTTTATTCTATTAGATTAGTATTGTCGATTGCTACATTTCTACGGTTTATTTTTGCATTTGGAGTTTTGGATCACAAGATAGCTAATCAAGGTAGAAGGATAGTATTTCAATTCCATTGTAATTTTTTAAGTTTCTTGTAATTATCTTACAATTTAGTGTTAATCATGATATTTACTTGCTTAATTGTTGATTTGGATACCCAATTAGCCATGGGCTAATCTCTTAATGCATTGGTGTATGATCATTACGGTGTAGTTTAGTGTTCTATTAATCCCATGCATGCTTAGTGATCTTGATTGTTTAATCTCTCTAATTTGATTAATTTTTTGAACGCTTGGTATGTTCAATTGGATAATTTAAGCCTATATGAGGTAGCAACACATAAGAATTGAGTTAATTCATGGAATCTCTTAATTGAATGTTGTGCCCACCAAGTGTTTGTATTAATGCTCTTATGTCAATGAGAATTGTTTAGGAGATAAGAGTATTGGGTGTTGTAGAGAGATCTAGACACTTAATAGGGCTTTTAGGCTTAGTTAATCAATCAAGGGATCTTGCATGCTAGGATAGATAGGCACTAGATGAACCATAATGGGATTACACTAATGCACTTCTCACACACATTTGCTCATCTTTCCAAAAGGTGATAGTAAGACTTTTACTATTTCTTGTGAAAAGTAGATAAGAACCCAAGACAATTTTATTGCTTTCCTATCTATTACTTGTATAAACAACTTACTTGCTCTACATCGAACCGTTTCCCTGAGTTCGATATTTTTATTACTTGGTTAACTTGCCACGTAAACAACGTCCACGTACGCTTGCGTGAGAGCACACGATTTTGGCAAACAGGCATATTGGTCCCTTATTTAAAAAAAAAAAAGGCAAAAAAAGAGTTTTTATAAATTTGTGGACAAAAAAGAGTTTGTACCATAAAAAGAGGCTAAAAAAGAGTATGTCCCATATAAATATAGATATTAGAGTAGGTAATGAGAACAAATGAGGTACATAACATTGTTTTTCCTTCTAAATAAGGTAATCACCGTTCTCATTTGATTACCCTCATGTAATCTTATAATCATCCTCCTCAATTAATCCCCTATATCACAACCAACAATTTTCTTTTTTGTCAACTTTTTCAAAAATTCGAACACAACACTAATGATTTAACCACCATGAACACAAACACTCATTTAACATACGTAAGGCTGAAGAAAAGAAATGAAAATTCATTATCATTACCACTGAAGAATTTGAAACAAACATCCCCTAAATGATATTTTTGGTGATTTATAGTGATTTGTTTTTACTTTATCAGGGATCCCATGAATAAAGAAGAAATTTAAATTGTTTTCTAAAGCACAAAGAAGTAACAAGAAAATGGTTTTACTAAAGTAGTAATTAAGTTCTTAAATAATTGGTTACTTCATAAACCTTAGATAGAATTGCAGATTAAGAGGAGGCGTTAGTAATTTCCAAATTCTATATATTTTTCAAAATTCTTGTAAAAGTAAATTTGGATAAGAATGTGAGGTGGCTAGTTTTTATGGAATAGTTTAACATTCAAATGAAAAATTCAAGAATAAAAATATGCGACCACAGCTTGTTATTAACCTTTTCGATCGACGTTTCCGGTTGAAGGAGGAGTAATGTCGTCTCGCAGCATATATTTTAAGTTAAGAATTATAAAGAAATGAAAGAGAAAGAAAAAGTAAAGAGAGATAGAGATAGAAAGGTGTAGAATGGAGGAATTTCAAATGATATGATTTTGAAAAGGATTTAGAATTCCTTCATTTTAAACATAATTCAAATCTAAATATTTATAAATTCATGGAGAGAGATTATTTATATGTGAAATTCATGAATTTCAAAATTAATACATTTTTTCTGAATCTGAATTCACATAAACACATTCTTTAAAATATCACTATTATACATACTCACTGTTAATGTCGATAAACATAGTACCAATCATACTTCAGAAAAAGCGTTAGGTATACCCCAATTCACTGGACACCCACTCGCCATTAAAAATTTCTATATATACCGGATCTCATTTATGTTTATCCACACACACTCCCATTGCTATTTAGAAAAAAAGAAAAGAAAAAGAAAGCTTGTCAAAAATGACAAGAAAAAAAGTTTCCCTGGCTTTCATCACAAATGAGGCGGAAATGAGGGCTTCGTACAAGAAATGGAAGAAGGAGGCGTCCGAATTGAGCATCCTCTGCGGCGTGGACGCCTGTTCAGTTAATAAATGAGTAAATCTTGGGCCTCAATTAATTAAAATTAATTACAATAAAATATTAGGCTCAATAAATAATTCAATCAATTAAATCATGAATTCATCTTAAATTTTAATAAAATTGTTTCTCAAATGATAATTTCACAATTAAACTGAATTAATTCAATTTGTGTAAAAAATGCATGAAATCCTATTAAAATAAGCAACAAAACTATAAGAATTTCGAGCAATTTCCACACTAATCAGCTTGCTATGATATAAATGTAACAAAAGAATCGGAAAATAAACAATAATATTAAAGAATATAAGAGGTACTCTAACATGATCACATGATACAATACATCAACATCCCAAACAATTCAGAGGGTTTATAATTAAACTACAGCAACTATCCTTGATAAATTCCGAATTTTGTGATGAATTTCTCACACTATGTATTGCTACAATTACAACCATTACGTTTGACAATAACATATATATTGCTTAGAACTATAATTTCACACTATTTCATGATGAATTTCTCACACTAACTTCAATCAGAAATAAAAATTTCAAGGGCTAGGCATGAAAATGGAAAACAAACCTTGGGATCTGAATTGAGGATGCATATCCTTCTAATATTGGAATCATTTTCTTCTCGCATCATATCCTCTACACTGCACATCAAAATCAAATTATTGCTAAAATTAACCATGACAAAATCAAGGTCTACGATTTTATGAAATTAAAGTTGCACAAAATAAAATTGGGTTTGAGATCTACATAAAAGAAGAGACATTGGAACATAAATCTGACAAGACAAGCAGATATTAAAGGGAATAAATCAAGAAAAGAAGTATTAACAGTACGAGACATTAATGAGATCTACATGAGAAGTGATGTATCCAAGGGAATGACGAATCCTCTTTCAAGCACCAACTTCTCTTTAGCCATACCTACAAAACAAAATCCATTCAATTCAAATCTCTAGAAAGAGCATCGATCAATTTGGGAAAAATAAACCAAGTCGTGAGATTTAAAAATGAAAGAAAATAAAGATATGCACCTTCAATCATATTTAGAGATCTTGCTGTAGTGCAAGTGATGTGTTATATGGTTCTAGAAGTCTTCGTACAAGAAATGGAAGAAGGAGGTGTCCGAATTGAGCATCCTCTGCGGCGTGGACGCCTGTTCAGTTAATAAATGAGTAAATCTTGGGCCTCAATTAATTAAAATTGATTACAATAAAAAATTAGGCCCAATAAATAATTCAAACAATTAAATCATGAATTCATCTCAAATTTTAATAAAATTGTTTCTCAAATGATAATTTCACATAACTCAATTAGTTTAATTTTAGTGTAGAAAATGCATGAAATCCTATTAAAATAAGCAATAAAACTATATGAATTTCGAGCAATTTTCACACTAATCAGCTAGATATGATATAAATGTAACAAAAGAATCGGCAAATAAACAATAATATTAAAGAGTATAAGAGGTACTCTAACATGATCACATGATACGATACATCAACATCCCAAACAAGTCAGAGAGTTTATAATTAAATTACAGCAACTATCCCTGATAAATTCCGAATTTGGTGATGATTTTCTCACACTATGTATTGCTAGAACTACAGCCATTAAGTTTGTCAATCACATATATATTGCTTAGAATTATAATCTCACACTATTTGATGATGAATTTTTCACACTAACTTAAATCAGAAACGAATTTTTCAAGCGCTAGGCAGAAAAATGGAAAACAAACCTTGGGATCTGAATTGAGGATGCATATCCTTCTAATATTGGAATCTTTTTCTTCTCGCATCATATCCTCCACACTGCACATAAAAATCAAATTATTACTAAAATTAACCATGACAAAATCAAGGTTTACGATTTTATGGAATTGAAGTTGCACAAAATAAAATTGGGTTTGAGATCTACATAAAAGAAGAAACATTGGATCAGAAATCTGACAAGACAAGCAAATATTAAAGGGAATAAATCAAGAAAAGAAGTATTAACAGCACGAGACATTAATGAGATCTACATGAGAAGTAATGTATCCAAGGGAATGACGAATCCTCTTTCAAGCACCAATTTCTCTTTAGCCATACCTACAAAACAAAATCCATTCAATTCAAATCTCTAGAAAGAGCATCGATCAATTCGGAAAAAACAAACCAAATCATGGATTTAAAAAAAAAAGAAAAAAGAAAGAAAACAAAGATATGCACCTTCAATCATGTTTAGAGATCTTGATGTAGTGCAAGTGATGTGTTGAATGGTTCCAGAAGTCTTCTTTAATAGTTAGGGCGTACTGCTTCCAGAAGCATCGAATATTTTTTCTAATTTTAATTAAATTGAGGGCTTACTTAAAAAATTGAAAAAATTGACTATATTTAGTATATATACCCACTTGAAAGATAAACACTGAGTTAAATATAAAAAAAAATTATTAATAAAATAAATTAAAACATTTAAATGTACTTTATTCTCATTATTGATAGGAATAATTAAAGTATGAGACCACTTATAATAGTATATTTACAAAGAGGAATGACAAAAACCCCATGTTACAAGGAAGACCACTTTATTTCAAGGAAGGTCAATTTGGAGTATGTCTCTTGTAAACTCAAGTTCACATGAACTTGTATCACTGTTATGTATAATCACTATTATTGTTACTCATGCATGATATCACTTTTATAAAAATATACTTACTTTTTTAAACAGTGATAGTGTATATGCATAATGGTAATAGTGAATACACATAATAGTGATAGTATATACAAGTGACAGTGATAATTGATAAACCCGAGTTCACCGTGAACTCGAGTTTATACAAGTTTTTGTCTCACTTTTGTAATCATTATAAGGGGCCATGTGCAGAAGTGATGTCATCACATGCACACATTTTTATTTGAATTTTACTTTTTGTTATTATGAATTAATTTTATTGATTTCATTATATTTATATTTAAATTTAAAATTTGAATTTATTATTTTTTTTCTTTTTCAACATTGAAATTGTTTCCTTTTGTTTCCTTGTTTTTTTTTTAGTTTCCACAAGCTAAAATTTTTGTTTCCTTTCTTGTTTGTTTTAAATTTTAAAAATTGAAACTGTCGCCCATTACCAATTTAATTGCCTAATTTTTTGTTTCTTTTTTAAATTTTAAATAGAAATAATCACGGATTGATACAAAAGTAATGCACTATTTTCAAATAGGTACAATTTTTTTGCATAATAGTGTAAACAAAAATTGAATAATAGAATTATTTTTTTGCATATTGTACCTATTTGAAAATAGTGATTATTTTTGTATCAATATGTAATTGGCCATTTTAAATATTGAAACCGTCTCTCCATTTATTTCGCCATCTTCTTCTTCTTTTTTTCTTGCATTCAAAATATGACGGATCTTTTCGTTAAGATTTTATCTTTTAAAATTTTAAAATTTTATCTTGTTTATTTTATATATTTTTTTATATTTGAAATTTTTATATTTGAATGTTTATATTTGACCGATCACATTTAATTTTATATTTGAATGTTTTATATATCTTTTATTTTTTATTCCAAATTTCAAAATAGTTGATTATTAATCTTTTCTATATTTTTATTTTTTATTATATTAATATTCAAATTTTAAAATTTTTTTTAATATCGAATATTATTTTACAAAATTTACAGTTTTTCTTCTTTTTTTCTAGTATTAAAGTTATATTCATAAATTCAATATATTTTTTCATATAATTAGTCAGAATACATTTTTTCTCATTTTTTATAGTATTAAATTATTGATTCATTAAATATATTCACGTTTGCATTTTTAAAATTCTGCATATTCGTAAATTCACCATATATATATTCAAAAAATTATTTCTCAATAACATTTATCTTTTTTTACATATTATAAAAAAATGAATTTAAGAATGAATATTCTGAATATAAGAAACCAAAAAATTATCTTTACAATAATATCGAAAGAAGGAATTTACAATAATTACAAGGACTTTACAAGGACAATAATTACAAAACTTTACAAATTACACTAAGTGAAATCAAATAGATCAATTCTATCATACAAAAAAATCTGAAAACAAGACCCAAAAATATAATAAAAAAGTCTGAAAAATATAATTAATAAAAACAAAATCACAAAAAATATTTCCACTGAGCAAAAAAATCTTAACAAATCTGTAACAAAAATCACAAATTCACAGAAAATCCATAAATTCTTTAAAATGTTTTTAAATATGTAAAAAAAATGGGAAAAAATGGAAAAATCTGTAACAAAAAAAATATAAAAAAATATAAAAAATCTGTGACATAATCTGTAACAAACCAGCATAATCTGTTACAAAAATAATCTATAACAAAAAAAATTATATTCTGAAAACCGAAAAAAATCTTGAAATAAAGGGAAAAATATCTGAAAAAAAAACCTTGCTGCACCGGAAAAATCTGGATAACAAAAATGCAGGCGATGCTCCGATCGGTGCTTCAACATCGATGCTCTGATCGGCGAGGGCACCGATGCTTGGTAGACGCGCTGCTCTGATCGGCGAGATGGCTGTCGATACATCTACATCCATTTGAGCGAAGATCGGCAGGCGTTGAGATCTGACGGAGTACGGAGGAGTGGAGATCTAGCAGAGGTCGGCGTTGATATTTACATTCATACGGAGGAGCAGGGTACTGCGATCGACGGCCGTCATCGTGTGGGGTAGATCGGAGGTGTCACCATTTGAAGTGGGTGGGGTGGGGTTGAGAGAGAGAGAGAGAGAGAGGGGTTATTTTGGCAATTTTGAAATATGAAAATGGGTTTAATTTCCAAATTTATGGCTACGTGGGAGGGTTGGGGTTTGGGATAGGGCAGGGCTAGGTCTAGGGGTAGGGGTAGGGGTAGGGGTAGGGTAGGATGGAATTTTAATGGGGTATTATCAGATATTGATTTGAATGAGACCCATTTTTGTCCCTCCCTGTAACATGGGATTTTTGATATTCCTATAGGTATTAACACTCTTATAAATGACCTTATATGTAACTTACCCTTATTGATATTATCTACAAATTAGATATCATTAGTAGAGTTTAAATCATAATTCATTCTATAACTATATGACAAAATAGATTTAATCTCAAAATTAACTTTTTATCAGATTTAGACCCAAATTTTCTAATAAGGTCCAATTTTAGACCAAAAATTAACTTTTTATTAGATTTAGTCCCAAATTTTCTGATAAGGTCAAATTTTAGCCTCAAAATTAATTTTGGGGAAGAGGTCGGGGACGTGGGAGAGGCAGTAGAGCATCTTCTTCCAGTCATCCAGTCGTTCCGCCTGTTCCTGTGCCCACTATTTCTGATGAGGAAACATTTGATCCAGATGCTTATACGGACTCTGAGTCCGAGGACCTCTCTGATGCACATCCTAGAGAGTTCATAGACTTATACATCTACAGGGGCACGTACATTACATTAATATTTTTAGAATTATATTGTTTGCCAAAATCGTGATGATTTCCACGCAAGTGAACGTGGTCGTTGTTGTCGTGGCAAGTTAACCAAGTTAAATATCGAACACAGGGAAACGATGCGATATCAAGCAAGCATTGAATGTCTACAAAAGGCTAATAGCTTGGAAAGCAAGAAAACCATCAAGGATTCTATCTACTATGGCAAAGCAAAGTAAATCCTAACTATCACCTCAAAGAAGTGAGCAAGTGTGAAGTGTACATGGAAGTAATCCTACGATGGTTCCTCTAGAATCCTATCCATCCTAGGATGCAAAAAGATCTCTTGGTGTATTAATCAAGCCAACTAGTGTCTAGATCTCTCTACAACACAAGGTAAGGCTCTATTAGGTGTCTAGATCTCTCTACAACTCCTAACACTCCAATTAAGAGGTCTTAGGCTAATATGCAATTCTCATTGGTCATACAAGTCAAATATCAAACACTTGGTATGCATAAGGTTCTTATAGCTCAATTCTCATTTCATTGCTAAAACATATAAGCCATTCAATCCAGTTTAACATCCCAAGCATTCATACAAGTCATTAATAAGAGAACTAATCCAACAAGATCACTAATTCATGCACAAGATTAATAAGAGACTAAATTCACCATAGTATTCATACAACCATGCAACAAAAGATTGGCCCATGGCTAATTGGAAATGAAAATCAACAATTAACATTCTAACCAACATGATTAAGAACTAAGACAAGAGAATTAAAGAAATTCTTACCATAAGTGGATGAATGGAAATACAAGCATCAAACCTTGAAAAGCTATCTCTAAATCCGAAATGCAAAATACAAAACTAAACCGTAGAAACGTAGCTTGAATCGAGAGAAGAACGTAGGAACAAACAGATCAAAATTCCGACGGATGGATCAAAAGTTATAGAAGAAAGAAGATTGAATCTAACTAAGAACCCACTAAGTAACTACCTAATTCTCTCTCTAAACTATCTAATGATCTAACAATGAAGATGATCCTTGAGAATCTGATCCTTGATGTATTTATAGTGCCCACAATGTTTAGTCCAATGTGCCCTTCATTAAAACGCGCGAAAATACAAAAATAGCCCTGAAAATCCGAGTTTCCTGAGCTGCTGTCGCCCAAGAGCTGAGCAACTGTCGACCACTTGGGCGACAGCTTGGTCGACACGGGTGCCTTTTGTCGTCCAAGAGTGCTAGATCTGTCGACCCAGCTTGGTCGACACTCCACTCGACAAATGGCTGTCTTTCCAGGGATTTGGTCGCTCGAGGCCTGTCTTTCGAAGAAGGAACGTCTGTCGCCCGTGGCCTTAGTCTCGGTCGATGCGTGACTTCCTTGTTTTTGACATATCTTGAGCTCTAGAACTCCGATTGACTCGATTCTTTTTGCGTTGCGACCCTCTCTTCAAGCTCTTCAAAATGGAACATCAATTGTACCAATTGGCTAAACTCCAGAATTTTGGACTTTTCTAAAACTTGCTCGTTTCTTCCTCGTTTTGCTTGTTTTCACCTACAATCACAACTTTCTTGCCAAAAAGGGTTAAATGCACAATTTATACCATATTAGGGTAAAATATGAACATAAGTACATCAAAACCATATAGAAATAGATGCAAAAAGATGCAATTATGACCCTAATCATATATACATATACTATTTGCAATTTTACTAAGTATTTGTTATTTTTGTAGATTAATGCCCTCAATTGTTGTTTCCAAGTTAATTACCCGCATCACGAGCAGTCACAAGGAGTTCGGCGCTTTCATTTTGAAGATGGTATCCCAACAACGATTGAATGAGTATTGGGATATGTTCATGGTAATGTATATTTTTAATTAATTAATTGAATTAAGTATTTTAATAATGGGACTACATTTAATAATATTCATTTTTTACTGCAGAAGGAGACTCGGTGAGATCCCTCCATTTTTTACTGCAGAAGGGCAGTCGAACGATATGTGGACAAGCTGAACAGGGTGAAAAAAGAGGTGGTTGATAAAATGAAAAAAAATCATCATCGTATGTTGGAACCTGCAGACCCAGGTACTGGTATCTCTCGCCATAAAGGAGGTTCCCGTGGAGCAGCTGAGGTTGCTTTGGACATTGTAAGTAATTCATTTTGTATGATAGAGATTCTTTTTAAAGTTATTTTATATTAACAAAATGATACCATGTTTTAATTCTATTTTTTTTAATAGGGGAAGAGATCGGGCCGGCCGATTAATGATTGGGAGATAGTGGAGCATTATCACTATCTTAGTGGTGATGATTATACATATGGCCATATAACTCAGACTTTAGTAAGATTTTTTATTATACATTACATTATTTTTATTTATAGATAATTAATGTACAAATTATTAAAGTAATCAAAAAATCTTGTACATAATGAAGTACATCAAATGGACACACAGAATGAAGAGGCCGGAGACGATAAATCAGAGGCTCCAAACTTTCTCAGTTATACATCAAGACCGTTGGAAAAAACATGGTCGTATACACGGACTTGGTCAATTGGGTAAGTTAAGGCGTATTATTTCTGAGTCGGGTGGTACATCAGCTGGTACATACATCGTATCTTATAGCTAAGTTGATGTTGATCGGCTGCTGGCTATGAAGCATGAGAGGACTAGAGACACTGTGGCTCAGGCTGTGGCTCAGGCAGAGAGGAAAAAATAAGAGGAGGAGGAGAGTCGAAGAGTTGAGGTGGAGCGTCTAAAAGCGTAGGCGGAGCATCGAGAGCGCGAGGAGTTTCAGAGACAAATGCGCGAAGAAATGCGGAAATTTATGCAGGAATCTCCACCACAGCATAGCCATCAGAGTGAGGAACGACGCGATGATTCACAGTCACCACGTGATTCACAGTCACCACATGATTTGAACTAGTGTGTATGTTTTAAATTATATTTTATCTTTCTTTATTTTAAATTATTTGCCTTTGTGTATGTTTTAAATTATATTTTGAACTATTCGAATGATTAAGCAACTATGAACTATTAGTGTGATTTGAACTAATTAATATTTGTTAAGTGCCTTGGTTTAGATTTTGATGTGTGCAAAAAAATGTGTTTAATTGGTTTATTTGATATAACACTTGTTCTAAGAAAATTGGTGTTTGAAATTTATAGTTCATGTAAGTGAAGTCTGCAGCTGTATACTTGTTCATTCTATAGCTAGACATGACCCTACGGCTATAAGGTTTCTCTACAACTGATTTTTTTCTTTACAGGACTCTACAGCTGCAAGGTTGAAGACCCTACAGCTGAAAGAACCGTTTGAAGAGATGGTACATGTCAGAGATTAATTGAAGATTATGAAGACCCTTAAGCACAATTAGTGTAGCTCACTAAAATATACTTAAGTGGAGGTTATTTTTGAAGAAATCTGGAGGATAATGAAGGTTAATTTGAAGACAGCCATAATTCTGAAGAAAAGGACCATAGTACAAGCAGTACTATCCTATGTGAAGGATGAGGACCACTTCACACATACCAAATAGAGAGAGGAGCCTTATCCTGAATTCAAATTTGAATTCCCCAATGGATAAGTCACACCACTCAATCTATAAATAGAAGAAGTCCTCAGAGGAAGCAACAACAACAACCCTGAGCATACAAGCATTCTGCCTAAGCAAGTCTACAGCCAACAAACTTTCTGAGAGCTTTATTATTTTTATCTTTCTTTGTGATTCATAGGATAGTTGGTTAGGATTTTCTTAGAAAGAATCACACCTTTTGTTGTTGTTCCCTCACCTATTTTATACTTCTACTTAGTGTAGATATCTCTTTGTGAGGTTTTGTAAACTCTTTGTGAGTTATATTCTGAGTGAATAGGGTAGTTTAATCTCTTGTTAGAAAAGGAATCTGAGTGAATCTAGTTCTAAGGGGGAACTACTTGTATTGATCTGAGTGATCTCATCTTAGTGAATTTGGTACCTGAGTGGTGTAACAATGGATGTATGTGGTCTTTTTATAGACACTGAACCACTATAAATTTAGTCTGTTTACCTTCCTGTCATTTAAATTCTTGTCCTGCATATTTAATTTATTTGTTACATTCATCATTCTTCTGAAAACTGAGTGCATAAAACTTTATGGTTTTCACAAAGAAAAACTGACTCTATAGCTGTAGACTTCTCTAAGTCACTCAGCTGTTAAGTTTGTTTATATTGTAATTCATTAACACTCACTTATTTTCTGCTGCACATTGGAGTATTTTCAATACACTTTTAAGTGTGTGAATCCCTCTGATCTTTTGTCTACAATTGATCTTTTATTTGCAAGTTTTTAAACTCTGCAGCTGTAGACTTCTCAATTCCACAGCAGTAACCTTTGTGGTCCTGTTTTAAAACTCTTGCAGACTTATTGTTTTGAACTTATAAGAGGCTACTATAAGGTTCTAGAATCCCCTCTTTTGAAAAGTTTGAAAATCTGATTTTGACTCAAGGTCTATTCACTACTCCCTCTAAACCTAGACCACTTTAAGGGACCAACAAGTGGTATCAGAGCAGTTGGCTTGCCACTGCTTTGATCAGTACCTAGCTAGATCCTTTTTGTTTTTGAAAAACACACCTGCATACTTGCATGGCTGCCAAGATGGTGAAATCCAAGGTTCCAATGTTCTCTGTTGAGGACTATGATGAATGGAAAATTAGAATGCAAGCACATTTGTCTGGAATCAATGATGAGATGTGGTCTATCATAGAAGAGGACCCTGTACCTATTGTGAAGGTCAATACTACAGCTGATCAGTCTGCTGGACTAGCTCAGATCATCCCCAAACCTAGAAGGGAGTGGACAGAGGATGACAAGAGAAGGTCCAATCTTGACAATGTTGCAAAGAACACTATTTATCATTCACTTGATAAAATTGTGTTTAGCAAGATCCAAAATTGTAAAACTGCAAAAGATATATGGGAAAAATTGGAAATGATTTGTGAAGGAACTGAACAAATCAAGGAAAACAAACTCATGATAGCAGTTCAAAAGTTTGAGAAATGAAATCTGGTGAAACTCTTGAAAAGTTTGAGTCAAGATTCATTGAGATTCTCAATGAGCTAGATTCACTTGGTAAAGATTACTCACAAAGAGAAATGAACATGAAGGTTCTCAGAGGCTTACCTTCTGAATGGGACATGAAGGTCATTGCAATGAGAGAATCAAAGGATTTATCTAAGATATCCACCTTTGAACTCTTTTCAGACCTGAAGGCTTATGAATTTGACATAAGTAGAAGAAAAGAACCTGACAGCAGTAAGGTTACAGCTCTAGTGGCTGACAACCCTACAGCTACAAGTTCTGATGATGAAGACTTGACTCTTTTTATAAAGCAGCTTAAGAAGTTTGGCAAATGGACTAAGAAGAAGCACTTCACACCAAAGGAGGATGGTAAGGTAAAATCTATAGCACCTAACTCAACTTATTTGTGCTATAACTATAGAAAACCAGGACATTATATCAAGGATTGTCCATACCCCAAAACTGAAAAGTACACAGATGAAGAAAAGAGAATCAGAAAAGATAGACAGAAAAAGTTTGACAAGGAGAGAATTAGAGCACTACTTTCTGAGTTTGATAAAAATCGGGAAGATTGTCCCTCTTCTTCTCAAAAGTCAACTGCACATTTAGAAGACTCTAACTCTACTGATTCAGATGAAGAAGCCCTGATCTGTCTTATGGCTAAAGATGAAGAGGTATGCTCATCATCATCAAGTTATATTACAGAAAAGGATTCATCCAGTGACATGCTTAGTGCAATCCAAAGACTACAAGAAGAAAATGAAGATCTTAGAAGAGATAATCATATTGGAAGGGAACATGTCAAAGCTCTGTTAGCTGGAGTAGAAGATGCTGAAACACAACTGCAGATTCTACAAGAACTTAAAGAAGGTTACAATTGTCTAAAAAATGATAATGAAGAACTTTTTAATGAAGCAAGTTGTAGAGCTGCAGACTGTGCTGAATTGAAGGAAACAATCAGAACTCAAGAATTTATGATAGCTGAGCCTGAAGAAAGCAATGCTTATTATCAAAAGAAGTTAGATTGTTTTGGAAAGTCATCCAAACAATTGAAGAAGATGTTGTCTGAGCAAAGACATTCAAAGGACTTGACTGGAATAGGATATAATCCTTGTGTCTGGATGAAATATTTGCAAAAGTCAATTCTAAGACTTGAAAGGAAGTTCATCAAAGAATCAACCCCTAAAGAAGCTGTAAACTCAACCCTATAGCCAGAAAATTTGAATTCTTGAATTCATTCAAAGAATTGTCATCTAGAAGACAACAAAAGATCAAGGAAATCATGAATGATACTAAAGAAGATGTTTCAAACATGTTGCAAAATATGATTCTGAAACCAACTGCAGAATCAAATATACAGTCAAAAGAAGAAGTCTTTCATAGATTGGATATGAAAAGAAGACTCAACTTTGATAGATTCTGGAATGGAAATATGTCAGATATGTCTCCCTCTTCAAGCACTCAAAGAGGAGGATCAAGCAAGAACTATAGAATTAACAACTCTACAGCTCCTAAAAAGGATTAAATTGCAAAGAGTAACACTGGAGGAAATCCAAAGTATTGGATTCCTAAACAACTCACTTTATTTTGCAGGGACATCTTACAACCACCAAAAGAGAGATTTAGTACATAGACAGTGGTTGTGCAGGACATATGACTGGAGATAGAAGTTTGTTACAAAATGTGAAAGTTCACAAAGGTCCTAAGGTTGTTTTTGGTTTTAATGCCAGTGGAACAACTAAAGGATCAGGAAGTTTACTAAAAGGAAAAGTTCAGATAAATGATGTCTACTTGGTAGATGGTTTAAAGCATAACTTACTTAGTGTAAGTCAATTTCGTGACAAAGGCTACACTGTAGACTTTACACATGACACTTGCATAGTCAAAGATGGTGAATCCCAAACCACAAAACTGACAGGAACTAGAAAGGGGAATGTTTACATTGTAGAGTGGAACTCTACAGCTGAAACTACCTGTTTTCTTGCTAATAGTTCCAACGAAGTTAGTTGGCTATGACACAAAAGGATGAATCATATAAACTTTAAAACCATGAATGAACTTGTGAATAATAGACTTGTAAGAGGTCTAACAAACACTAAGTTCAGGAAGGAACACCTATGTGATGCCTATGTTAAAGGGAAACAAATCAAGATGACTTTCAAAAGCAAGACACACCCAAGCACTTCAAGAACACTTGAATTACTGCATATGGATCTTTTTGGACCCATAGAACCTGTAAGAATAAGTGGAAAGAAGTACACTTTGGTTGTAGTAGATGATTACTCAAGATTTTCTTGGACTGTGTTTCTAAGAAAGAAGTGTGAAACTCTACAGACTTTACCAGAGTTATTAAGAAGGATTCAGAATGAAAAGAACTTGAAGATTGTGAAGATCAGATCAGATAGAGGAACATTATTCACAAATCAAGTTACTGAAGAGTATTGTTCACTATATGGCATAATGCATGAATACTCTGCAGCTAGAACCCCACAGCAGAATGGAGTTGCAGAAAGAAAGAATAGAACACTCAAAGAAGCAGCCAGAAAAATGATTGTTGAAACAAAATTACCTAAGAAATTTTGGGCAGAAGCAACAAGCACTACATGCTATACTCAAAATAGATGCTTGATTGTAAAAGATCATAAGAAAACTCCATATGAGTTATGAAAAGGAAGCACTCCTAATAACTCTTATCTACACATATTTGGATGTAAATGCTTCATACTGAATAATGGGAAAGAACACCTCAAGACTTTTGATTCAAAGTCAGATGAAGGTATCTTTCTAGGTTATTCTAATGTTAGCAAAGCAATTAGAGTGTATAACAAGCGATTAATGATTGTGGAAGAGTCACATCATGTTGTTTTTTATGAACAACATAGCTCCCCTGAAGAAATTATTGAAGACTCCAAAGAGGACAACTCTACAGTCAAAAGTCAACAGCAGTATGTTGAGATCAAGACTCCTGTAGAATTGATCAACAACGGCTTTGGCACTTTGATAGTTGAGTTACCTCCATTAGAGAATGTTGAAGACCTAGTTTATGAGAATGTTCAAACAGAAGTAGAGACACCAAAAAAAGGACCTGATGAGTCTGCAGTAGGTGAATCTACAGTTGTAGAGAACAATGATCAAAGACTAGAACCTGAATCAGATTTGATTTGGTTGAAAGATCACCCCCCTGGGCATGTAATTGGAAATCTATCAGATGCTGTAAAAACCAGAAAACAAATCCATGAGGCAATGTTTGCTACATTTCTTTCATCTTCAAAACCTACTGATATTGATGAAGCACTGCAAGATGTCAATTGGATTATTGCAATGCAAGAAGAATTGAATGGTTTTGAGAGAAATTAAGTATGGGAACTTGTTCCAAGACCTAGGAATCAAAAAGTGATTGGAATTAGGTGGGTGTTCAAGAATAAACTTGATGAAGATGGAATTGTGACCAGAAATAAAGCAAGGCTAGTTGCACAAGGCTACTATCAATCGGAAGGCATAGATTTTGATGAATCCTTTGCCCCAGTTGCAAGATTAGATGCTATAAGAATATTTCTAGCCTATGCTGCACATATGAACTTTAGAGTCTATCAAATGGATGTAAAGAGTGCATTTCTCAATGGGGTTTCTATCAGAAGAAGTGTATGTTGAAAAACCACCAGGATTTGAGGAATCTACAGCTGAAGACATGGTTTATAAGCTTAGAAAGGCCCTTTATGAACTTAAGTAAGCACCAAGAGCATGGTATGATACCCTTTGTGATCATTTGATCAAAAATGGATTCAAAAAGGGTATGGTTGACAAGACCTTATTCAGATTACAACATGGAAATGACATATTGCTTGTTCAAATCTATGTTGATGATATAATCTTTGGCTCAACCAATGAAGAATTATGCAGAAAATTCTCTAAGCTCATGACTGAGAAATTTGAAATGAGCATGATGGGAAATCTGAATTTCTTTCTGGGATTACAAGTTAAGCAAATGAGAGATGGAATTTTCATCAATAAAGCTAAATACACTCAAGAGCTTATCAAAAGATTTGGAATGGACAGCTCTAGGCCTACCAATATACCTATGACCCCTTCTGTGAGTCTTGACAAAGATGAGAATGACAAAAGTGTTGATGTAACCAAGTATAAGAGGTTAATTGGATCATTGCTATACCTTACAACTAGCAGACCTGATATCATGTTTGCAGTAGGTGTATGTGCTAGATTCCAAGTTAATCCTTAGGAATCACACTTGAATGCTGTAAAGAAGATCATAAAATATGTCAAATCCACACAAAATCTGGGATTATGGTATCCTAAAGAAGGAGGAATTGAACTCATTAGTTACACCGACTCAGATTTTGCAGGCTGCAAGAGTGACATGAAGAGTACGAGTGGGATTTGTCAATTCCTAGGTGAAAGGTTGGTAGCATGGCACAGTAAGAAGCAAAATTATATTGCTCTTTCTACAACTGAGGCAGAATACATTGCTGCTGGAAGTTGTTGTGCACAGATCCTATGGATGCAATATCAATTAAAAGACTATGGGATTGATGCAAGAGAAACAACTATATTCTGTGACAATACAAGTGATTTTGCCATTACACAAAATCCAGTTTTACACTCTAGATCAAAACACATAGATGTAAGGCATCATTTCATAAGGGATCATGTTGAAAGAAAGGATGTGAAATTGACAAAGGTTCATACTGATTTGAATCTTGCTGATATTTTCACTAAACCTTTGTGTGAATCAAGATTTTCAATCTTGAGAGGTAATTTGGGAATGTTAGAATTGTAAGAAGACTCTGTGAAAATCACTAAATTGCAAAGACAAACCTAGAAAATTGGAAAATCAGTGAAAAGGAAAATTGCAGCTGCAAAGTCACTCAACTACAGAGTTGCTAACTCTACCGCTGTAGACTTAGCTCTGGACTGCAAATTCCTCACAACTGCAGATTTCCAAAATTCTAAAATTGTCAACTACAAACTTAGGGAATTTACAGTACTTTGTACAATTCTGAAAATTAAATGGAGCACTACAAATTCAGAAACGTTTGTACTAAGTGACAGACATTTTGGATTTATTCAGCATTTTAATTAATAAAATGTTTGAATTTGTGTAACATTTTAAATAGAATTAAATTTCTATGTGAGTTATATTTTGGACAAACTTAATTATAAGTTTTGGTTCAGAATTCAAAAACTCATAAATTTTAGGTCATAGACCATTATACCCCTGTTCTTAAATGACTGTTTAAGGAAAGGTATTTAAAAGACCCTTCATCCTTTTTATATCTCACTTTTACATTCGAAACCCCTGAAACTTCATACACTCCCTATCCCTCACTCTCAGAAACCAATCAACATGGCAATGAAAGTCATTTTCAGAGCTTTGTTTGATTTTGACGAATTACAGAAGAAGCATCCCACTGATGCTATGTAAAGCGTTGTTAGACACATAGTGAATCAAGGGATTCAAAGCTGTTGTGGACAGCTTACTGGCTCAGAATGAACTGGTTAGACAGGATATCATCCAGAAGACAAGAGAAATCACATCTCTACAATCTGATATCAACTTAATGAAAGAAGATTCTTTCCAATTGAAGATTGAAGTAAAAGGCATGAAGAATGAGATGACAAAGATGATCAATGGAAAAGAAAATCTGAAGATTGATCTCATGAGCAAACTCAATACCATTTTGTCACATATTGATTTTGGCAAAAAGGGGGAAAACAAGATAGAGAAAGAGATCAAAGAAGGAGATAAGAACACTGAAGACATTTTGGAAAATGTAAAGGATATTGGAAAATCTTTAGCAAAGGAATTTGAAGCTGCTAAATTAAAAGATTTGTCCATGAGACTGGGTGATCAGTCAGAAGAGAGAATTCAATCAGAACAGATGAAGGGAAGCTCCAAAGGAAGTAAGATTATACAGCTCCCTAAATCTACAGCTCAAAAGAAACCTACATCTAAAAAACCTTTGGGTTATTGGGAAAAGACTGTTAAAGAGTCACAAGCAAGGAAGAAGGAGAAAGAAGAAAGGGAAAAAGAAGAGAAAGAGAAGCAAAGAAAGAAAGAGTTTGAAGAATCTACAGCTGTTGTCACTGCTCAACCCCTGAATGTTAAACCATTGAGCATGATACCTGCTGAAGAACAAAATGAAGAAGCTGAGAAAGAGAAAACAATGAAAACTGAATTTGACATTCTCTGGGAAGAATTTCTAAGTATATGCTACAGGCGTACAATTATCAAGAAAATCAAACTCAAGAAGGATAGATTTCAGAAATTCAAGGCACTGAAAGCTGATGGATCTTTGTACAAAGGAGATAATGCTTGCCTTCTCGGTGGGAAGATCAAGAGAGATCCAATGCCTAAGAAGTTGTTCAAATCAAAGAAAGAAGAAGAAGAATTTGAAGCTTATGAACTTCAGATGCTGATGAAGTACATTGAAGAGGATGAGAAGAACATGAAGCTGGTAGAGCAAGAAATTCTAAAGGCACAAGATGAATCTGATGATGATGAAGATGATGCTGATCCAAAACACAGAAGGAGATGAAGACATTGTTCTAGATTAGACACTAAAACTTTTTAGTTTTTAGTCTAATTACTTACTGTAAGATGTATCTTGAACCTTTTTATTTTATGCAGCTTTTTCCTTCTGTTGACTTACTTGCTTTGCTCTTTGTTGTTCTTGTTATGTTCTTAATGACAATATCTTATTGTCTTTGTTGTTTGTTTTGTTGATATGTTTTGCCAACATCAAAATAGGGGGAAATTATTAAGTACCTTGGTTAGATTTTGATGTGTGCAAAATAATGTGTTTAATTGGTTAATTTGATCTAACACTTGTTCTAAGGAAATTGGTGTTTGAAATTTATAGTTGTAAGTGAAGTCTGCAGCTGTATACTTGATCATTCTACAGCTAGACATGACCCTACAGCTGTAAGGTTTCCCTACAGTTTTATATTTACAGGACTCTACAGCTGCAAGGTTGAAGATCATACTACTGAAAGAACCGTTTGAAGAGATGGTACATGTCAGAGATTAATAGAAGATTATGAAGACCCTTAAGACCAATTAGTGTAGCTCTCATACACTCACTAAAATATACTTAAGTGGAGGTTGTTTCTGAAGAAATCTGGAGGATAATGAAGATTAATTTGAAAACAGCCAGAATTCTGAAGAAAAGGACAATAGTAAACGCAGTACTATCCTGTGTGAAGGATGAGGACCACTTCACACATACCAAATAGAGCGAGAGATGAGCCTTATCCTGAATTCAAATTTGAATTCCCCAACGGATAAGTCATACCACTCAATCTATAAATAGAAGAAGTCCTTAGAGGAAGCAACAACAACAACCCTGAGCATACAAGCATTCTGCCTAAGCAAGTCTACAACCAACAAACTTTCTGAGAGCTTTATTGTTTTTATCTTTCTTTGTGATTCATAGGATAGTTGGTTAGGATTTTTTTAGAAAGAATCACACCTTTTGTTGTTGTTCCCTCACCTATTGTATACTTCTACTTAGTGTAGATATCTCTTTGTGAGGTTTTGTAAACTCTTTGTGAGTTGTATTCTGAGTGAATAGGGTGGTTTAATCTCTTGTTAGAATATGAATCTGAGTGAACCTAGTTCTAAGGGGGAACTACTTGTATTGATCTGAGTGATCTCATCTTAGTGAATTTGGCACCTGAGTGGTGTAACAGTGGATGTAGGTGGTCCTTTTATAGACACTGAACCACTATAAATTTGGTCTATTTACCTTCCTGTCATTTAAATTCTTGTCCTGCATATTTAATTTATTTGTTACATTCATCATTCTTTTGAAAACTGAGTGCATAAAACTTTGTGGTTTTCACAAAGAAAAACTGACTCTACAGCTGTAGACTTCTCTAAGTCAATCAGCTGTTAAGTTTGTTTATATTGTTTTTCATTAACACTCACTTATTTTTCGCTGCACATTAGAGTATTCTCAATACATTTTTAAGTGTGAGAATCCCTCTGATCTTTTGTCTACAAGTGATCTTTTATTTGCAAGTTTTTAAACTTTGCAGCTGTAGACTTCTCAAATCCACAGCTGTAACCTTTGTGGTCCTATTTTAAAACTCTTGTAGACTTGTTGTTTTGAACTTATAAGAGGCTACTGTAAGGTTCTAGAATCCCTTCTTTTGAAAAGTTTGAAAATCTGATTTTGACTCAAGGTCTATTCACCCCCCTTTAGACCTTGACCACTTTAAGGGACCAACAATATTTTAGATTAATATTATTATTTGAATCAATCTTTTGAAATAATAGAATTATTTGAATCAATATTTAGAAATATATAATTATATATATATGATAATTTTATTTAATATAAATATACAAGTATTACATATATAATTAAAATATATAATTTTAGATTAATATAATTACATATAAATGATAACAATAAATTAATAAGTGTTTTGTAAATATATAATAAATATATAAAATAAGCTGTATATATATCATACATTATATATATATATATATATATAAAGTGAGAATTTGAACAAGAAATACAACTTGCCCAAATAACAAGACACTCCTTCACATATATGAGAGGTCATCGATTCAAACCCCCTCTTACGCAATAAATAAGCCTCCAGCTCGCGGGTTGACTCGCGGGTCAGACCCGTAGTGACTTACCGAGTGTCCCCTCCTCTCTTTAAAACCCTCACTAACATTGTGCCCCTCTTTAACTCCCTCTTAAAATCCCTCCCTAGTTGAACCTTTTTTTGTGGTGGTCATATAGAAAAATTAAGTTATTGGATTTAGATAATTAAGTAAGTAATACTAATAAATAATCTTAAATAAAATGAACAATATATATTCTTATTTTATAAATAAATTAATAATGATTGTATAATTTGTTATTAAAGGAATTAAAGAAATAAAATAAGAAACAAAATATGTATTGGATAATAAATGAAAGACACGCCAACGTTAAGAGGTATGAAGGCAGCTTAGCATATCACTAAGTTCAATCATAATTTAGTCCTCTTAGATGGATATCGAGTTGCAAAAAAATTACTGGGGGCAAGCAATGTAAGAAATTTCGGGACACTTCTTCCAAGTTGTTGGAATAAATTTTGCGGGACCCTTAAGTGACAATTCAAGTTTAAATTAATAATGTCTCGGCCGACGATGACGAGCACACCAGATCGTCGATCTGTTAACAAAGATATTGCCGGAGTCCACCAAAATATGTATTGGATAATAAATGAAAGACACGCCTACGTTAAGTCAAGTGCCAAAGCGCTCTTTAAGCAACAAATTTAGTTTGTTTCTTAGCGACAAATTTTGCAATGAATTAAATTATCATTGTTTGAATAAGTTTTATTAAGGGAATTCCATCTCGATTTTGTGATGGCTTATTATGGAGATAAAAAGTTTTTTGGTCTCATTACTTATTGAGTGTCCATTTTTTGTCCCAAAAATCTTGACTCTTTGATTTTGGTCCCGTAACTCTTTGGGGTAATCTAATTTTGGTCCCATTTTTACCGAGAAAGTGAAAATAATATTATTTTTTTCTATGCACGGGACATATGGTAGTTGAATTTGAAACTTTACTTCATCCTTGCTGATATTTTATTATTTTTTATTAGTGTTTCAGTAATATAAAAAAAATAGATAAAAAATACAAAATGAATGATTTTTTTATTATTTGGCATCCACGTTAGCAAGAGCACCGAAAAACCCAAAATTCAACCACCACATACGTCGTACATGGCAAAAAATAATATTATTTACACTTTTTTGGTAAAAATGAGACCAAACTTAGACAAACTCAAAGAGTTACGGGATGAAATTGATGAGTCAAAAATTTTTGGACCAAATGCGGACACTGTATAAGTTATAGGACGAAAAAACTTTTTATCTCGCTTATTATGTCATAAATTTAATGGAGAGCATCCAAGTCCTAAATTTACACGATTGAATTAAATTATCATGATAGTAGAGTCATACTTTTCAAAAAGCTATTTGTGATGAAAAGAGTCATCACAAATTTAAAATTCCATTTAGTGACAAAATATTCTATTGTTAATTTAAAATTTCATTACTTTTCACATAACTTAGTCATATAGCAATAAATTTTTATCAGTTGTAAAATGCCTTATTATGTTTTATGGAGTGAAATTTGGTTCCGCTATTAATTGAGTGTCCATTGATTTACAAATTCAAATATTTTAGAAATATTAAATGAAATAATTTTAATAATGCTTAATGGTAATTATAAAAATATATAAATAGTTTTAAATAACTACGAAGTCTGCCTTTTGTTACCGGGATTGCTACTTCTCTTATTTAAAGGAATGAACTTTCACACTCTTAAATATTGATGCTGCATAAAGTTATATAATCAAACAAGAATACACAACTTAAAATCATCAGTTCACTCTCACTCATTCGTTTTTAGACTATAGATCTGATCTTTGTAAAGTCCACTAGCTACAATATAAATTATTACGTACACCTCTTCAATTATACATTTGTAAACATTCACTTTCAGTTGCCATCGCGGTATTTTGAATATCATTCAAGACTTATAAGCCTCTTTCTTGTGTTGCTAAAACGAATGTCTGAGAAAATATTTTTCTCTGATTATCCTTTCCAGCAAAATTACCATTTACGACTACAATGACTGCTCCATTCAAAGTTATATGGGAATCTATCCATTGCACTTGATGACATGATTCTGTTATTAATTCCCTGGTCCAATATGTCATTCACAAAAAAAAAAAGTAAATAAAACAAGTTATGCAGATTTATATATATTTTGCACTTAACAAAAAGTCATTAAGGCTCTTATTTCTATGGTTGTCACAAGTCCCAAATCCAAATCACCATCTGACCCAGGCCAACTGATTAAACTCGGCAGTATGTAATAATATTCTGAAGCTAAGGCATTTGCTATCCTTGCAAAACAATTAGTTAGATACCATATCTGCAATAAATTTATAAGATCAAAATATTAAGATAAAAAGATATATATAACTAAAAAATTAATATATTATAAAGACAAAAAAGTTTATACTATGTCATATCATTATGTGAATAAATACGAAACAGAGTTATACTTTGCGGATGCTAAGTACTTTTGTAAAAGTACGAAGCCTACAAAAATTGAAGACAATCCTTCAAAGGAAGCAATAAAGGACAAACAAGATGGAGAGAGTGGAACTTCTCCCGGCACCAACAAGGGCAAGCAATCTCGTGAAGACATTAAAGCGTTAGAAGAATTGACCTTTCCTTTGAGCAAGTTCGACACTGTAAAGAAAACTTCTTCACAACCACCCGAAGGATTTACTCATCCCGTCTGAGGAGCTAAAATCAAACATGGAGATGTATCGGAAGCTATAATCATGGAGACATATCGCCCTCAAGCCTTCAGCCTTCTTGTCAAAGCCGGATACGATCCATAAGGAAGCACAATGCCAAATGAATTACCTCATGAAGCACATAAGAAGTTGAGATTCACTCCAAGAATTCCAAGAAGAGGCAGCCACACCATCAAAAGTACAAGGATTGGCTTGGGGTTTGTCGCCCAATGCCACATACGCATCGCCATCAAGAGAGCAAGTGGGAACCAAATTATAGATGAAGAAGTCTCGTCAATGTAAGAGGAATCTGACGAGGATGAGAGAAGGATGAAACGAACCTCTGCTTTTGAAAGATTGGGAAGTAAGCGCCAAAGATCGATAAAAATCTTCAAAACATTAGGACCGCATGGGGGACGTAATCATCAAAATTCGTCAACTGTTTCGAGAGATTAGGGCCACTTAAAGTGAAGCATCACAAAGAATTAAGAGTTGTTGAAACTTCAAAGTCCCAAAAGCTCTGAACTCGAGTTCCAATCCGTATGACACGACAAACTCACTTGATTGCATCTTCTGGAGAAACTTTGACGGCAAAGGTACAAACGATAATCTACACCAAGACCGATCAAGATGGAGAAGACGTGGTCTCAACTAACTTCATCGGTACTCGCATTGTCCAACTGCTAGCTCTCCGAGATAGGGATAACTTTCTGCAAAGAAAAATAACTCCTATGATAAAAAATGTGAACATCACCGAAACAAATAGCATACAAACAGTCTTAATTAGAGGAAGAAATGGAAGTCATAACTTGTGTGGACTTTACAAGAGGATCCAATGAAAAATCAGCTACTACAAATCACATCAACACATATGAAGACATTCGAAATGTGAAGGAAGTTTACACAAATGGTGCATACAAGAAATTAGTAGATGGTGCGACCATTAGTCCCATAAATGGGAAAATCTTCAAATGTTGCTACGCATAAATCAATGTATGCTCCTCAACTCACGAGCCTAAACTCCATGTTGCTCCTTGATGTATGAGCCTAAACTGCATGTTGCTCCTAGTCCGCATGCCGATAAACTGTGTATGACAACCACCAAATGTAATCATTTGTGGTTAAACTGTTAATTTAACCCACTAATGGCAATCAAGTGGTTAAATATCGAAATCCCTACTTTGTCTAAAGTAGTTAAAGAATAGTCCCTCTTGAACCGCATGAGGTTACACTGTGTACGACGCCCCCCAAAATCAAATCATATTCCCCTTTGAAATGCGTTTTGACTTGATCCTCTTTTAAGAGGTATGAAGGCAGCTTAGCATATCACTAAGTTCAATCATAATTTAGTCCTCTTAGATGGATATCGAGTTGCAAAAAAATTACTGGGGGCAAGCACGGTAAGAAATTTCGGGACACTTCTTCCAAGTTGTTGGAATAAATTTTGCGGGACCCTTAAGTGACAATTCAAGTTTAAATTAATAATGTCTCGGCGGACGATGACGAGCACACCAGATCATCGATCTGTTAACAAAGATATTGTCGGAGTCCACCAAAGAAGTTCAAATCCTCCGTAAGTCAAGTGCCTCTCATTCAAAATCAACGATTTTGAAAAGATTGAAACCGACAGACCGAAACCCACATTTTCTTTCAAAACTCATGAAATTGATGAAAGTAAAAATCTGTTGAGATGTCCGAGTTCTCTCTAAGTCGAGTACCTCTCATTCAAAATCCACGAGTTCCTTTCAAAACTCTTGAAATTGATGAAAGTACGAGTCCACCGAAGAAGCTCAAATCCTCTCTTAGTCGAGTGCCTCTCATCCAAAATCAACAAGTTCGAAAGAATTAAAACCCACAAAACGAAACCAATATTTTCTTTCGAATCTCATGAAATTGATGATAGTATGAGTCCGTAGGAAATATTTCAGTAAACGCGCACCATGCTTCGCAAAAGGTCTTTATAGCTCTAGAGTTGCAACCGTACATGAAAAAGTGACGCAAAACTAGAGTCGTATATGCAAACTCCCTTGAAGGGGTGATGACATCAACCCAACACATTCTCGGTCCACTCCCAATAGTCTTTTATGAAGCCGAACTCACCGAAAAACTCCACCGATCATCTTTAGGCGGCTTGGTCCGGGTTAGTATTCATGCAACATCCCGATCATGGTAGATGTGTCACATCTTCGACGTGCTTATGGGACACCCTTCAAGATATGCATCTTTATTGATCGATTAACCATATATACAACAACCCGATGATGGTGGACGTATCACATCCTTGACGTGCCTATGTGAACCGCCTTCAAGATCCACACCTTTGTTGATCTGATCAAGGAAAGCTCTTGCGACCAACGTTCTAAGTATCTCTCTGTTCAAATAATGACAACCATGACTTCTAATAGTAACCAATGAAAAGGCTCTTCAATCTGCAAATGAGTTTCTTTCTCCAAAGGTCAACGCTTGTGGTTGAAAATTACTAAGAAACGAACTCCGGGGGCATCGGTGGTATTTTTAATATAAATCATAATGATGATTTGCAAGCTAAGTAAAGTACAAAATTATTTTACATTAGTAAAAAATTTAATTTGACAATATGTCAAAATATAATTTGCTTAATTCAAATTGGGCTTAATTTGCTTAAAAAAAAAAAGGCTAAAAACCCAATAGTTAAAGCCCAATATTTGAGTCCACAGGACAAGGAGCAGTCTGCCTTCATCTTCTTCTTCCTTGATGGGATGAAAATGAACCAATGATGAAGGAGAAAGGCCCAAGGACATCTTACACCCCCGTCCCACGGATCCTCTCTATTTTTTAGTTTAAATTTTCTGTGAATTTCGGAGAGAGATAAACACAAAATTAAAATAATGAATAAAAATATATATTTATGGGACCAATGATAATGAACCCACTCCATGTATTGTGTCGATCTCTCTCCTAAATTTAGGAGAAATTTTCACAAAAAAATGGAGAGAATCCAGACTCCTTCACCCCTAAATCAATCCTACCGTTTTTCCACTACGAGTCAATCACGCCTCTCAGGCCACGCCAAACTCACACCCACGAAAGTCGTCATCTGATCTCCCCCGTATCACACCCTAAATTTATATTCATCTTATTGTAACGGAAGTCTTACTTTTAATTAATAATTTGGAAAATATCTTTCAGAACGTGAACTAACATGCTTGGAGTAAAATTTCTTTTCTTTTAAAAACCCTTTAGAACTAAAATCAGAATATCTTCATGAATTTAATAATAAAACCTAAACATAAAATTTCATGTCTTCAAATAACAAAATTCTATTAAACATGTAATTTCACATAAATTAATCAATTCTCACATAAATCTAATTCCTTCAACTAATATAGAGCAGAAATTAAAACTAAACTCTATTTAATAAAACATAACATTTCAATCACTCCATAGACATCAAGTAACAATAAGATAATTAATCATGCGATCATTTCTAAACTCACAAATTCATACATTCAAAGATTTCATACTTTCAGCATAATTTCAGCAGTGCGTCATCAACAAAATAAATCAATTAAAAATACTTAAGCTACTGGAAAAATTCCACAAAAATTCATATAGGTTACTGACTACATTTAATATTTATTTATAATTTTTACGAAATTTTATCAGTCAATAATTTTAATCAAAAATTCGTGAGATTCGAAAATCTTAATAAACTGCCACATATCTTTCAAAAATTCATAATTAATTCGATCGTTCTAACTCCAAATAATATGATTCAAGATGCGTTGGAAAACTAATTTAAAACTGTAACGGAATATCAAAAATAATTCATGACCCCAATGAGTCACGACACAGTATGGCCCTCAATACTACATAAGAGTATCTCTCTTTAGCATATAAACACATAAACACATCAACAAAATATTTAAAAATCGAACCAAAAATACCACTTTTCACCGTTAAATCCCCACCTTTGCTTTCTTGAAAAAGAGATGATGTGTTTGTACGTCCGGCCTTGCTAAAACCTTGCATCGAATCCTCTACTTCTCTTTCTCAAAATAATGCTCTCGAAAATTCACTCTACTCTCTATCTTAATTCTCGAATATTTCATCTTTGGGTGAAGGTATAAGGGTGCCGAAAATTGAATGAAGAAGGGGGTTCCGTGGTCTTCTATTTATAAGACTAAAAATTAAATGGGCTGGCCGAAAAATATTAGTTGGCTGAAAAGGGAATCTTGGCAAATCTAATCTTGGATAAATCTTGGATCAAATCTTGAGAAATATCTTAAGTCCTCGATACAAAATAATATATCTTAATCAACTCTAATCTTCTTAATACTAAATCCTCAAGTATGTATAGGAAAAAATCTAAAATAAATCTTGAGGAAATCAAAATATCTTCCAATATAATAAAAATACTAAAAGTCTCTAAATCTTTATGAAAAACTCACGCGAATTATATCCCCCCTATTTTCGAAAATAGGACATCCAAAGTTGATCCTTTTCTTGATTCCAATCCTCATAAATAAAATCTAATCCCAAAAGATTCATTCCTTAACTACTACTATACCCTTAATGAATTAATACTCTTAAAACCTTGCAAACAATACTTAAGGTCCTAAAATTAATATCTTCACTTACTAATATTAATCCTCACTAAAACAAATTTCCTTAATATAATCAAAATACTCGGTCCAAATATTCAAACTCCTCAAGAATAAAATAAATCGTCACTTATTACTAACTTAGTTCGAATTAAACTATAATCTATGAAATCAAGTCTAAGAATATTACTAGAATCCCGGACACTACAAAATAATTAATACTTAGGAAAATAAACTCTAACTAAGTTGCAAAAGTCATTCTTACCCTCAAGATAAATAAATAAATAAATAAATAAATCCGTATATCTAAATTAAGTTCTAAATCTCATAACTTATTAAAGGGGTCCAAAATAATTCTAATATGCCCAAAACTCAGATTTAAAATCTTAATTAAACTTAACTTAAACATTCACTTCCTTAATTAGTACACCAAATTGGCCGATTGCTTCAACTCCATGGATGACTAAGTCCTCTCTCGAATGCCACATCATCAACTTGCTCTCCAAGTAAATATATTCTAGATACGTATAATATCACTCTTGTCCATAAGTAATAATACTACTAACTTTTGCAAGTAACATTTAACGCCTAGCAATAAAATCTCAACTTAATTCCTTACATATCCGACAAATATAGTCTAACTTTGCAACATGCATCTTTATCCCTTGAGAGTAATACCTTAAAGTCTTAACTGGCCCTTATGAGGTTAAACTGTGAACGGCGCCCCCCAAAATCAAATCACATTCCCCTTTGAAATGCGTTTTGACTTGATCCTCTTTTAAGAGATATGTAGGCAGCTTAGCATATCACTAAGTTCAATCATAATTTAGTCCTCTTAGATGAATATCGAGTTGAAAAAAATTACTGGGGGCAAGCATGGTAAGAAATTTTGGGACGCTTCTTCCAAGCCGTTGGAATAAATTTTGCGGGACTCTTAAGTGACAATTCAAGTTTAAATTAATAATGTCCCAGCCGACGATGACGAGCACACCACATTGCCTATCTATTAACAAAGATATTGCCAGAGTCCTCCAAATAAGTTCAAATCCTCCTTAAGTCAAGTGCCTCTCATTCAAAATCAACGAGTTTGAAAATATTAAAACCAACAGACCAAAACCCACATTTTCTTTCAAAACTCATGAAATTGATGAAAGTAAAAGTTTGTTGAGATGTCCGAGTTCTCTCTAAGTTGAGTACCTCTCATTCAAAATCAACGAGTTCCTTTAGAAACTCTTGAAATTGATGAAAGTACGAGCCCACCGAAGAAGCTCAAATCCTCTCTTAGTCGTTTGCCTCCCATTCAAAATCAACAAGTTCGAAAGAATTGAAACCCATATTTCTTTCAAAATTTATGAAATTGATGAAAGTACATGTCCGTTGAGAAGCCTTTTGAGAAGTCCGAGCCGAGTGCCTCTCATTCAAAATCAACAAGTTCGAAAGAATTAAAACCAACAAAATGAAACCAATATTTTCTTTCGAATCTCATGAAATTGATGAAAGTATGAGTACGTCGGAAATATTTCAGTAGACGCGCACCACGCTTTGCAAGAGGCCTTGATAGCTCTAGAGTTGCAACCGTACATGAAAAGTGACGCAAAAATAGAGTCGTAGATGCAAACTCCCTTGAAGGGGTGATGACATCAACCCAACACATTCTTGGTCCACTCCCAATAGCCTTTGATGAAGCGGAACTCACCGAAAAACTCCACCGATCATCTTTAGGCGGCTTGGTCTGGGTTCGTATTCATGCAACATCCCGATCATGGTAGACGGGTCACATCTTCGACGTGCCTACTGGACACCCTTAAAGATATGCGTCTTTATTGATCGATTAACAATACAACAACCCGATGATGGTGGACGGATCACATCCTTGACGTGCCTATGTAAACCGCCTTCAAGATCCACACCTTTGTTGATCTGTTCAGGGAAAGCTCTTGCGACCGACGTTCTAAGTATCTCTCTGTCCCATGACAGCCATGACTTCTCATAGTAACCAACGAAAAGGCTCTTCAATCTGCAAATGAATTAAGAAAATTACTAAGTACAAAATAATTTTACATTAGTCAAAAAATTAATTTGACAATATGTCAAAATATAATTTGCTTAATTCAAATTGGGCTTAATTTACTTTAAAAAAAGGCTAAAAACCCAATAGTTAAAGACCAATATTTGAGTCCACAGGACAAGGAGCAGTCTGCCTTCAGCTTCTTCTTCCTTGATGGGATGAAAATGACCCAATGATGAAGGAGAAAGGCCCAAGGACATCTTACACCCCCGTCCCACGGATCCTCTCCATTTTTTAGTATAAATTTCCTGTGAATTTCGGAGAGAGATAAACACAAAATTAAAATAATGAATAAAAATATATATTTATGGGACCAATGATAATGAACCCACTCCATGTATTGTGTCGATCTCTCTCCTAAATTTAGGAGAAATTTACACAAAAAAATGGAGAGGATCCAGACTGCTTCACCCCTAAATCAATCCTACCGTTTTTCCACTACGAGTCAATCACGCCACTCAGGCCACGCCACACTCATACCCACGACAGTCGTCATCTGATCTCACCCCGTGTCACGCCCTAAATTTCTATTCATCTCATTGCAACAGAAGTCTCACTTTTAATTAATAATTTGGAAAATATCTTTTAGAAAGTGAACTAACATGCTTTGAGTAAAATTTCTTTTCTTTTAAAAACCCTTTAGGACTAAAATCAGAATATCTTCATGAATTTAATAATAAAACCTAAACATGAAATTTCATGTATTCAAATAACAAAATTCTATTGAACATGTAATTTCACATAAATTAATCAATTCTCACATAAATCTAATTCCTTCAACTAATATAGAGCATAAATTAAAACTAAACTCTATTTAATAAAACATAACATTTCAATCACTCCAAAGACATCAAGTAACAACAAGACAATTAATCATGCGATCATTTCTAAACTCACAAATTCATACATTCAAAGATTTCATACTTTCAGCATAATTTCAGCAGTGCGTCATCAACGAAATAAATCAATTAAAAATAATTAAGCTACTGGAAAAATTCCACAAAAATTCATATTGGTTATTGACTACATTTAATATTTATTTATAATTTTTACAAAATTTTATCAGTAACTAATTTTAATAAAAAATTCGCGAGATTCAGAAATCTCAATAAACTGCCACATATCTTTCAAAAAATCATAATTAATTCGTTCTAACTCCAAATAATATGATTCAAGATGCGTTGGAAAGCTACTTTAAAACTGTAACCGATTATCATAAATAATTCACGACGCCAATGAGTCACGAAACAGTATAGCCCTCAAAACTTACTGGGAAGGCAGAAAACATCAAATCCTACACATGCAAATTATTAAAACTTATATTTAAAAATTTCATAAAATTTCCAAGAAATATATATATCTAATATGCATCCTAAATCTACAGAATTCATCATAATATAAAAATTTTACCTTTCATGATTCATCAATTAAACCAAATAAGCATAATACTCATTGAAAACATACCTTGCAAATAACTAAAATTCATATACTTCATATTAAAATCAAAGAAACTAATTTAGTCAATTACGTGTCCATGCACTAAATCAAATCATAAGCATAAATCAAGTCTAATCTTTCAAGAAAATAATCAAGAAAATACCGAAATTAAACAATCTTACAAAACAAATTAAACAAATAAACTTAATCTCAAATCTTGTCACATCCACCCTCCTACACCGTTTGCAATCACACCCTTTACTCAAGATAATCTGAAAAATATATATTCGGTGAAAGGGGTGAGTAATCAAAAAATAATCACTCAGTGGGGACGTTAGTTCGAAATCTAAATATAAAGGACATGCATACAAGAAAACATACCAATCCTCTCTAATCTGTGATACGACTTTAGCGTATCTAATCTGTGGTATTATCTGAATACCATTAACCTCTTTGATACTACATAAGAGTATCCCTCTTTGATACTACATAAGAGTATCCCTATTTAGCATATAAACACATTAACAAAATATTTAAAAATCGAACCATAAATACCACATTTCACCGTTAAATCCCCACCTTTGCTTTCTTGTAAAAGAGATGATGTGTGTGTACGTCCGGCCTTGCTAAAATCTTGCGTCGAATCCTCTACTTCTCTTCCTCAAAATAATGCTCTCGAAAATTCACTCTACTCTCTCTCTTAATTCTCGAAAATTTCATCTTTGGGTGAAGGTATAAGGCTGCCGAAAATTGAATGAAGAAGGGAGTTCCGTGGTCTTCTATTTATAAGACTAAAAATTTAATGGGCTGGCCAAAAAATATTAGTGGCAGCTGAAAAGGGAATCTTGGCAAATCTAATCTTGGAGAAATCTTGGATCAAATCTTGAGAAATATCTTAAGTCGTCAATACAAAATAATATATCTTAATCAACTCTAATCTTCTTAATACTAAATCCTCAAGTAAGTATAGGAAAAAATCTAAAATAAATCTTGAGGAAATCTAAATATCTTCCTATATAATAAAAATACCAAAAGTCTCTAAATCTTTATGAAAAACTCATGAGAATTATATCCCCCCTATTTTCGAAAATAGGACATCCAAAGTTGATCCTTTTCTTGATTCCAATCCTCATAAATAAAATCTAATCCCAAAAGATTCTTTCCTTAATTACTACTATACCCTTAATGAAATAATACTCTTAAAACCTAGCAAACAATACTTAAGGTCCTAAAATTAATATCTTCACTTAATAATATTAATCCTCACTACAACAAATTTCCTTAATATAATCAAAATACTCGGTCCAAATATTCAAACTCCTCAAGAATAAAATAAATCCTCACTTATTACTAACTTAATTCTAATTAAACTATAATCCATGAAATCAAGTCTAAGAATAGTACTAGAATCCCGGACACTACAAAATAATTAATACTTAGGATAATAAACTCTAACTAAGTTGCAAAAGTCATTCTTACCCTCAAGATAAATAATAAACAAATAAATCTATATATCTAAATTAAGTTCTAAATCCCATAACTTATTAAAGGGGTCCAAAGTAATTATAATATGCCCAAAACTGAGATATAAAATCTTAATTAAACTTAACTTAAACATTCACTTCCTAAATTAGTACACCAAATTGGCCAATTGCTTCAACTCCATGGATGACTAAGTCCTCTCTCGAATGTCACATCATAAACTTGCTCTCCAAGTAAATATATTCTAGATACGTATAATATCACTCTTGTCCATAAATAATAATACTCCTAACTTTTGCAAGTAACATTTAACACTTAGCAATAAAATCTCAACTTAACTCCTTACATATCAGACAAATATAGTCTAACTTTGGAACATGCACCTTTATCCCTTGAGAGTAATACCTTAAAGTCCTAACATTATTCCTTCGCTTAAAATCCAAATATTTGATTAATCTATAAACCCTAAACCCTAAACCCTAAACCTTGAATATTTTCTTGATCTATAACCTTTAATATAATCTAATCAGGATCCCATATAATTTCATTCTCATCTCTAAAATAACAAACTCACTAATACCCTTAATAAATTGGTATTTAATAAATCCCTAATTTTCCTAACCCAATTTGAATTATAACACTTAATAACCAATCAAGTTAAATCCTCTTAATCCTTAAATTAAATACTTAATTGGATCATATCTTAATTGACTCTCTAACTTTTAATTCACATACTAAAGCCCAAAATAAATTATCAAGAACTTAATTTTAATTCCCAAATACTCAAATCAACTTTACTAACTTAAACATCAGAAAATTAATACTTAAGGCTCGTGAAAAACTTAAAGAACTAAAGCACAATATTTAATCCTACGCGCAACTTAACTTTAAAACCTCAAATGACGACTTATAAACTATAACTTGAATTTATTTTTGCTGGGCGTTACAAACTACCCACCTTAAAATAATTTCGCCCTCGAAATTGCATATGTACTTCCTACGATATTTAAACCACTATGCTTTCGCAGCGCTACTCTGATCTAATCACAATGTCTTAATTTTCATTATCCTCGATTTGTCTAAACCTTACTCTACTTTTCCTCAAAACTTCTAAATATGTCTTACTAGGCATTCACACTTATCAAGAATCTTAAACATATCTTCCTAAGCCGTCGTACAAGCACAACATTTGAAAACTTGCATAATATTTCTTGAAAAGAACTTTTAATAGAATTTCTTAAGTCACTTTTTACCACTCATGTGGCCCTTCATAACTTCTCATAAAATATCTTTTATGACCTTGTCATGCCTAAAAAATACATAAATCATGCCTTTGAAATCGTAAACTTTAACTTTTGAAAATTTACAAACCTGAGGACTCGGTGATGGCTGCGGCGGCGGTGGTGATGGATGGAGATTTCTCTTTTTATTAAAACTTTAAACCTTTCACTTTTCATAAACCTTTCATGAAATTTTCTCATAAAACTTTGTATATAACCACATAGAGAACATAACATAATACTTTAATTTTTGACAAGTTTACAAGAACGTAGACCTGCTCTGATACCATACGGTCATGCCCTAAATTTATATTCATCTCATTGCAACGGAAGTCTTACTTTTAATTAATAATTTGGAAAATATCTTTTAGAACGTGAATTCTTTTAAAAACCCTTTAGGACTAAAATCAGAATATCTTCATGAATTTAATAATAAAACCTAAACATAAAATTTCATGTCTTCAAATAACAAAATTCTATTAACCATGTAATTTCACATAAATTAATCAATTCTCACGTAAATCTAATTCCTTCAACTAATATAGAGCATAAATTAAAACTAAATTCTATTTAATAAAACATAACATTTCAATCACTCCAAAGACATCAAGTAGCAATAAGACAATTAATCATGCAATCATTTCTAAACTCACAAATTCATACATTCAAAGATTTCATACTTTCAGCATAATTTCAACAGTGCGTCATCAACAAAATAAATCAATTAAAAATACTTAAGCTACTGGAAATATTCCACAAAAATTCATATTGGTTACTGACTACATTAAATATTTATTTATAATTTTTACCAAATTTTATCAGTAACTAATTTTAATAAAAAATTCGCGAGATTCGGAAATCTCAATAAACTGCCACATATCTTTCAAAAAATCATAATTAATTCATTCTAACTCCAAATAATATGATTCAAGAAGCGTTGGAAAGCTAATTTAAAACTGTAACCGAATATCAAAAATAATTCACGACGCCAATGAGTCACGAAACAGTTTGGCCCTCAAAACTTACTGGTAAGGCAAAAAACATCAAATCCTACACATGCAAATTATTAAAACTTATATTTAAAAATTTCATAAAATTTCCAATAAATATATTTATCTAACATGTATCATAAAACTACAGAATTCATCATAATATAAAATTTTCAACTTTCATGATTCATCAATTAAACCAAATAAGCATAATACTCATTGAAAACATACCTTGCAAATAACTAAAATTCATATACTTCATATTAAAATCAAAGAAACTAATTTAGTCAATTAAGTGTCCATGCACTAAATCAAATCATAAGCATAAATCAAGTCTAATCTTTCAAGACAATAATCAAGAAAATACCGAAATTAAACAATCTTGCAAAATAAATTAAACAAATAAACTAAATCTCAAGTCTTGTCCTTTATCTTATTAATCCTTGCCTCACATCCACCCTCCTACACCGTTTGCCATCACACCCTTTACTCAAGATAATACGAAAAATATATATTCGGTGAAAGGGGTGAGTAATCATAAAATAATCACTCATTAGGGACGTTAGTTCGAAATCTAAATATAAAGGACATGCATACATGAAAACATACCAATCCTCTTTAATCTGTGATACAACTTTAGCATATCTAATTTGTGGTATTATCTGAATACCATTAACCTCTTTGATACAACATAAGAGTATCCCTCTTTGATATTACATAAGAGTATCACTCTTTAGCATATAAACACATCAATAAAATATTTAAAAATCGAATCGTAAATACCACTTTTCACCATTAAATCCCCACCTTTGTTTTCTTGAAAAAGAGATGATGTGTGTGTACGTCCGGCCTTGCTAAAATCTTGCGTCGAATCCTCTACTTCTCTTCCTCAAAATAATGCTCTCGAAAATTCACTCTACTCTCTCTCTCTTAATTCTCAAAAATTTCTATCTTTTGGTGAATGTATAATGCTGCCGAAAATTGAATGAAGAACGAGGTTCCTTGGTCTACAAATTATAAGATTAAAAATTTAATGGGCTGGCCGAAAAATATTAGTGGCCAGGCTGAAAAGGGAATCTTGACAAATCTAATCTTGGAGAAATATTGGATCAAATCTTGAGAACTATCTTGAGTCCTCAATACAAAATAATATATCTTAATCAACTCTAATCTTCTTAATACTAAATCCTCAAGTAAGTATAGGAAAAAATCTAAAATAAATCTTGAGGAAATCTAAATATCTTCTAATATAATAAAAATACTAAAAATCTCTAAATCTTTATGAAAAACTCATGAGAATTATATCCCCCCCTATTTTCGAAAATAGAACATCCAAAGTTGATCATTTTTTTGATTCCAATCCTCATAAATAAAATCTAATCCCAATGATTCATTCCTTAATTACTACTATACCCTTAATGAAATAACTCTTAAAACCTAGCAAACAATACTTAAGGTCCTAAAATTAATATCTTCACTTAATAATATTAATCCTCACTAAAACAAATTTCCTTAATATAATCAAAATACTTGGTCCAAATATTCAAACTCCTCAAGAATAAAATAAATCCTCACTTATTACTAACTTAATTCTAATTAAACTATAATCCATGAAATCAAGTCTAAGAATAATACTAGAATACCGAACACTACAAAATAATTAATACTTAAGAAAATAAACTCTAACTAAGTTGCAAAAGTCATTCTTACCCTCAAGATAAATAAATATATAAACAAATAAATTTATATATCTAAATTAAGTTCTAAATCCCATAACTTATTAAAGGGGTCCAAAATAATTCTAATATGCCCAAAACTCATATTTAAAATCTTAATTAAACTTAACTTAAATATTCACTTCCTTAATTAGTACACCAAATTGGCTGATTGCTTCAACTCCATGGATGACTAACTCCTCTCTCGAATGCCACATCATCAACTTGCTCTCCAAGTAAATATATTCTAGATACTTATAATATCACTCTTGTCCATAAATAATAATATCACTCTTCTCCAAGTAACATTTAACACCTAACAATAAAATCTCAGCTTAACTCCTTACATATACGACAAATATAGTCTAACTTTGCAACATGCACCTTTATCCCTTGAGAGTAATACCTTAAAGTCCTAACATTATTCCTTCGCTTAAAATTCAAATATTTAATTAATAAAAAATAATTCCGAGAATAATCTCTTGATATTTATTTTCAAGAAAATCTAAATCTTGAATATTTTCTTTATCTATAACCTTTCATATAATCTAAACAGGATCCCATATAATTTCATTCTCATCTCTAAAATAACAAACTCACTAATACCCTTAATAAATTGGTATTTAATAAATTCTAATTTTTCTAACCCAATTTGAATTATAACACTTAATAACCAATCAAGTTAAATCCTCTTAATCCTTAAATTAAATACTTAATTGGATCATATCTTAATTTGACTCTCTAACTTTCAATTCCCCAATATAAATTATCAAGAACTTAATTTTAATTTCCAAACAATCAAATCAACTTTACTAACTTAAACATCAGAAAATTAATATTTAAGGCTCGTGAAAAACTTAAAGAACTAAAGCACAATATTTAATCATACGCGCAACTTAACTTTAAAACCTCAAATTACGACTTATAAACTATAACTTGAATCTATTTATGCTGGGCGTTACATCCCGCAACCACTCATCGATGCACAAAAGCCATCACGTATCTCATGGCCGGGAACCACCAACTGCTGCTCCACTTTCTTCACGCTGAAGCCTCGGGAAAAACCAGAAAATTTCCACCTCTGCTGGAATCTCCACCGCATGAAACAAGAAAGCTGCGCAGAACAAGACCCCACACGCGTTCGCTGCTCGTCGATCGCCACTCACTCGCCTAAGAACACATAGAAGTCGAAGCCGTAGTGCGTCACTCCTCTCCGCAAGCCGCTCCAACCGGAAATCAGAAAATCACAGCCGCCATTTGGATTAGGATCGCCCAGAAGTCATTGCCCGTATCCACCAGCGACTGTCTCTCTACACACAGTTGCTTTCTCGCCGTATTTCTGTGCTCCCAAATGCCTCTCGACCGACACCAACCGGATGAAAGCCACAGCCACGGTCAGAAATCCCCCACATCGCGACTTCCGACGCCGCGAGCACCACCGCCAGTGCAACTCCACACGTCGCGATTCCCATTCCGATGCCCAAAAGCCCTCGTCACGCGCCGTCAATCGGAATCCAATGCCACCGCATCATTGCCTGTTGCCTTCGCACCGCCTCGCCAGTCGATGCCAAGGATCGCTGGTAAGCCTCGCCACAGAACGTGACTGCAGCCCTGCCGACAATCGGAAATCAACACAGGCCTCAGTCCCCGTCGCGCCGCCACAGTCAGAAACCGCCGCTATCTCGAGATCTCGCAACAGAACCACCACAATTACACGGGAAAAAAGAACCATCGTCTTCGCCGAATCAGACCGGGGCCACCGCTGCAGCTCCCGCTGTAGTTTGATTTGCGTATCACCACAACAAGAATCGCACAGGTCGCCACACCCCAATTGATCAATTCATCAGGTTATTCGCTCTCCCATCGAAGTGCTTGTCAAAAAAAGAAAAAGAAAGAGATAGAGAGAGACAGGGTAAGAGTAAACAGATACAAAAAGTTTACTGACTGTAGAATTTAATTCTTGGTAAATCTTGTCTCAACAAGAAAGCTCACTGCTCTGCACAATAGGATTTTTTTTTGTTTTAGTCTTGACAAGAAAAGAAAATGGGTGAGCAAGAGATGATATACACACTGGTTACTGCTACCTCGGCCTTGTCGATGATTGTGCTGGTTGATTACTTCTCCCTGGAGAAGTCTATATATAGGAATGGATGTTGGTTTGAACTCTGAAATTTAGGCTTAAAAGATTTGATATCACACGTGAAATCATATGATATCATATCTTTGGATTGTTTATGAAGTGGGTTTCTAATCAATTTAAGCCCAAGATCAATTAAAATGAAATTTGGCCTACAAAACATGTGTATGGACGATTTCATTATTTGAACTTCACATATTTAAGTCCAAAAACCAATCAAAGAATGAAATGAGAAATGGACTCATCACAAAAAAAAGGAATGTCATGCTTCAAGTCAAGACAAGGACCAAATTTAAATGTCGCAATTCGTACTCACAAAAAATACACGGAACGAAGTGCGAGGGGGCAATTTGTAGGCAATTAAAATGAATTTTCGAAATAAAAAATAACATGTAGAAATTACGTGTTAAAATAATTTATTATTGAGTATTTGTATAAATTTAATTCCTAAATAATAAATTGAATTGGGCCTCAAAAGCCCAATAAATCAAATTGAGCCTCGAAAGCGTAATAAATTGAATTGGACCTCAAAAGCCTAATAAATTCAATTGGGCCTCTAAAGTTCGATTAAATATTTTGGGCCTCTAAAGTCCAATTAATTCTTCTTGGATTTTAAAGAAATCAAGCCCGATATTTAAAAAACCCAAGAAATCAAATTTTCACAAATATCCTTGAAGATTATTGTTTTCCAAAATCGTGTATGATTTCCACGCAAGTGTACATGGTCGTTGTTGTCGTGGCAAGTTAACCAAGTTAAATATCGAACACAGAGAAACAATGCGATATCAAGCAAGCATTGAATGTTCACAAAAGGCTAATAGCTAGGAAAACAAGAAAGGATCATGATTTCTATCTACTTCAACAAAGCAAAGTAAGTCTAGCTATCACCTCAAGGAAGTGAGCAAAAGTGGTGTGTGTGCATGGAAATAATCCTACTATGGTTTCTCTAGTGTCCTATCCATCTTAGCATGCAAAATGTCTCTTAGTGTCTTAGTCAAGCCAACTAGTGAGATCTAGTAACACAAGTTTAAGGGTTATATTGGGTGTCTAGATCTCTCTACAACTCCCAACACTCCAATTAAGAGGTCTAGGCTAATATGCAATTCTCATTGGTCATACAAGTCAAATATCAAATACTTGGTATGCATAAAGTTGTTAGAGCTAAATTCTCATATCATTGCTAACATATAGGCTCATTCAATACAATTAAACATCCCAAGCATTCATACAAGTCATTAATAAGAGAACTAATCCATCAAGATCAGTAATTCATGCATAAGATTAACAAGAAACTAAATTCACCATAGTATTCATACAACCAAGCAACAAGGATATATATTAGCCCATGGCTAATTGATGGAACAAAACAACAATTAAACCATAAAAAACATGATTAACACTAATATGAATGGAAATACAAGAAATCTTACCAATTGTTGGAGAATTGAAAGACAATCATCAAACCTTCAAAATGTTAAGTCTTGATCCAAAGCTCAAAATCATAAAACGAACCATAGAAACGTAGATAATAATGAGACTAAGCTAATGGAACAATTGGATTAAAGATCCAATGGATGGATCAAAAGTAATTGTAGAGAGAAGTATGAAATCTACACTAACCCAACTTGGAAACTACCTCTAACCTCTCTCTAAACTAATCTAATGATCTAACTAATGAATAATGAAGATTATGATGAAATATCGCTTTGAGAATATGATCCTTGAGTATTTATAGTGCCCACAATGCTAAGACCAATTTGCCCTTCATTAAATGTGCAAAAGGACTAAGATGCCCTTAAAATGGTGAAAATCCGCAAGGCCGCTCAGACATCCACGGTCGAGCGCTCGGACACAGCTGGTCGAGCAGTGGCCTTCAGGTGGTCGAGCGGTTGCAATTATTCTGGTCGAGCGGTTCCCTTCACGTGGTCGAGCAGATATTTTTCGCTTGTGTCGAAGCGAAAATCTCGGACACCCTAAGGCCGGTGCTCGGTCGACTGACTTGTTTTCTTCATATCTTGAGTTATAAAGCTCCGATTGACTCGATTCTTTTTTCGTTGCGACCCTCTCTTCAAACTCTTCGACATGGTATATCATTTTCACAAATTGGCTAGACTCCAGAATTTTGGACTTTCATCGAACTTGCTCGTTTCTTCCTCGTTTTGCTCATTTTCACATATAATAATAACTTTCTAGCCAAAAAGGGTTAAATGCACAATATATAATATTTTAGGGTCAAATATGAACATATGCACATCAAAACCATATAGAAATGGATGCAAAAAGATGTAATTATGTCCCTAATAAATTATCAAATCTGACATGTTGTTGGAATATTCCCCAAATCATATCTTCCAGCCCATCAAATCTGGCCTGCAAATCTAGAATTCTACACCTATAAATAGGGTCTCATTATAGTCATTTTTCAATCATAAGGAGTCAAGAAGATCAGAGCTTAGAGAGAAGCATCAAGATCCAAGACTTTGGGCATCCATTAAGATTCAAAGGCGTTCATCGCGGCTTCAAGAGCATTCTTCGAGTTCTTCAACAACAAGGTGCTTTGATCCGGGATCACGATGTGAAGCCTCCGGTCGACATTCTTCATCAACATCAGCGTTCGATTCGAGAAATACGGTGTGAAGCCCCTCCGATCTACGAACATCCACAAGGCCTCAACGACGATCAACACTGCTCATCTACAACGGCATCCCCATAGGGAGCCCAAAGGTGAACACTCAACAAAGTCCTTCCAATAAGATAATATTAATTTAAAATAAGACTTAACTCCCTCAAATTAATATCAACTTTGACATCAAACTCGGACACAACTCCAAAAATCAACAAAGTCCTTCCATAAGGGAGCGTTAATTCGAAATAAGGCTCAATGCCCTTGAATTAACGTCCAACTCCAAATTCAACTCCAAACCAACTCTGACAAATCAATAAAGTCCTTCCATAAGACAATGTTAATTCGAAATAAGGCTCAATGCTCTCGAATTAATGTCGAACTCCAAAGTCAACTCTAACAAATCAACAAAGCCCTTCCATAAGGCAACATTAATTAGAAACAATGTTCAACTCCCTCGAATTAACATCCAACTCCAAAGTCAACTCCGGACCAGCTCCGACAAACTCACAAATCAAGTCAAGACTCGAAGAGAAGAATCAGAGGATCATATAGATATTGGACCAAATCAATTGCTTGATTTTATTTTCATATTTATTCTTTGTAATTTTCTTTTCACATTATAAATAAAGAGTTATTAATATTTTGAGAAAATTTGCAAGTTACAAATTTTGGCACGCCCAGTGGGACAACTCTACTTCTCATCTCTTCTCTTCAAAAGATTTAAGGTCAAGCTCGTGAGGATCGTTGACACCGAAATGACTCCGTTCAAAGTCCAACTCAAGAGGACCGAAAACTCTCCTCAAAAGATTCAAGCTTCTAAAGTGACGCCTTTCAAGGTCAAGCTTCTGCGGACTATTGAAGCATCTCCAAGTATTGACTACGAGAATGTGAATGTCAGCACTAGAAGCATGTCAAAGGACTCTCAATCATTCACTGCTTCTATCAAGGATGCCGAAAAGAATGTTCCACATGATATTTTGCAAATTAACAAAATCCAAACCCTCAAGAGAAAGAGATCGTGTAGTATAAGCATGTATAGTGACAAGTAGTATCGAACCCACATGAGGTAAAACTAGGAGTGAATCATTTGTTTATTGCTTGAAATTAAAGAAAAATAAAACCTAATTAGGAATTAAAATTGCAAAGGAGTTGTTTTTCCTAAATTCTAACAAACAAGCAACAAGATAAATATAGAAGATAAAAAATAACGTAAAATTATGTAAGTGCAACGGTGAAAATATACTCCGAATATGATTCACTAGGCATCCCCCTTTTCGTAGGTAGTTCATCAAACACGCTATGTATTTTAATTCACTTATATAGAGCCACAACTACTCTACGTAATTATTTTCTAGACAAAATAACTACGTTGTTTCCTATCTTCTCCTCATCAGGTTGAGTCCCTCCAGAGCCCTCATTTGAGACCTCAAGACAAACTAAATCTACTAGGGTGGTGAATTAACTATTCCTTTCCAACATGAGTACTAAGTCTAAATAATTCGTCTCTCACTATCATAGACAACAGTGTTCAAGGCCGATTAATCTAAGAACTTAAACTCTTGGTCGGACATCTATGCACTGATTTGATTCAAAATCCATATACTCACCCATACTTTTCTTATGATATTCAACTCACCCAATGGTCATTGGCATGAATTAAATACACACAATCAAATTTAAAGAATATTGCATGCAATTATTGCTCAACAAAACGCAACCTTGAAATATAAAAAATGGAATCAAAATTCACAACACATCTACTTCCTGACCCCGAATAGGGTTTCTCCTAATTTTACATATTCGAAGTATTAGGGTATTAGTTCATAATGAATCCTAAAAAGCTAATAAGGTAAACAAATAAGACAACGATTACTAAAGCCATAAATTAAAAACTGAAATTATAGAAATAAAAATAAAGATATCACCATAAAAATGGTTGTAGAAAAAATCCACAAAGAAAAGTAATAAATCTGTCTTAAAAGTAAGTCTTAAATCCCTACTATAAACCTGCTGTTCACCAAAGAATAATAAAAAATATTACTTCCGTCCCCACTAGAAGAATAATACTCCCTCCGTCCCAACTCTTTCTTCATACCTTAAAAAGGAAATAATTTACACTCACAAAAGTCAATAAAATACACTTTTTATATTTTATTAATTAACTTCACACTCACATACTCTACTTTTTTCTTAATCCGCGTGCCCGGGTCATTTTGAAGAAAGACCCGGGACGGAGGTAGTAATGATTATTATGTAATCCCCCGAATAAATATCTACTGCTATCTATAATAATTAGAGATGTTAAACGGGCCGCGGGCTGGCGGGCCGGCCCGTTTAACCCTGTTTTTTTACAGGGTTAGGTCCGAGCATATGGCGGCCCGTATAAAACCGGGCCTTTTTGGCCCGGACCGGTTAGCCCGCGGGTTAAATTGGCTAGCCCGCCGGTTAACCGTGCTGGCCCGGTAGCCCGGTTTTTTTTTAATTAAATAAAATAATTAATATATAATATAAGTTAATTAAATTGGAAAGTGATTGTGGGCTGTGGAGGTGTGGGCCGTGGGCCTGTATACTGTGGCTGTAGGCTGGTCTGATTTCTCCTCACTTGTGTTACGTAATCGTAAACTTTATTAATTATATTTTTATTAATTATTAATAACTAATTAACTAATAACTTAACTACATATTAAAATAGAAAATAAGTAAATAAGTTAGATCTCAATTAATTCAAAACTTTTAGGGATGTGTGAACTTTAGTTATTAAATCATTAGTTCTATTTTATATTAATTTTTAAATTTGTAAAAGAAATTTACCCCGAGCCCGTTAGTTGCCCGTTTAGCCCGCGGACCGCTAGGTTTAGGGTTAGGTCCGAGCATATAGTGGTCCGTTAAGGATGAACCGCTAAGGCCCAGGACCGTTTAGGCCCGGAGCCTTGTAGGGTTAGGGCCAACCCGTTTAACATCTCTAATAATAGTCTCACATTTCAGCATTAAGTATAATGGGTGGTAAGTAATAAGAAGTTGGGCATTTAAATTAAACAAATAAGGATTAGGCCCAATGTGATTTCATCTTCCTCACCTAAACAACAGAGGCAGACGATTGATTGTGGGCAACGGAGGACTCCGTCAAATTGAAGGCAGTGGCAATTGGATTTCTGGCAAATTTAACGAACGCCGGTGATTTCATCAATTGGATGATGAAAAATGGATGAAAATGAGAGTTAGTTGGTTGATAGCAAACATGATTAAATATGTATAAATTCGAATTTGAAATTTGATCTTACTAAGGTAGAATCTATTGGATGTGATAGACGATTGGACTCCATGAATATAACAGTTAGGACGCGAGAGATGATTAAGATAAATAAAAGAAAACTAGGTCAAAAATGTGAAAGGGTATAATAGTAAAAAATAGTGTATGTTTAGTATTTTAAAATAACTTTTCATTTTAAATGGATTATATTTAGTAATTGGGGTATGCTTAGTCGTACCCTTAATTAAATGATTAACAATTAAAACCCAAATATTAACTTTACAATTTAATTCATTAGTTCATCTCAATTATCCATCAATTTGCCCTCACAAGCATTATTTAAAAATGAGCAAAAATGAATTAAAATAGGCAATTAATGTACATGAATTTTGAGCAATTTTCACACCAATCATTTCTCAAAACTTAAAGTGTTGTTCGTCCCGAGCAACGAAAAGAAAATAAATCCAAGGTGGGAAATTTGTGAGAAATTAATTCAAGTAAAAAATAAACAATTATCAAGTCTCTTCAATCTAGTCAAACCTTTAGGATAAAAAAATCAACAACCGAGTTCACAAGTCATGATCGAATTAATGATAAGTCAAATGCTCAATTCACAATATTCTCTCAATTAAGTGTTTCACTCTTCCCTCAAAACTGATGAAACAAAGGGTGAGAAAGGGGTCAAACTAGAAGTGGGAGTTGATGAAGAGATGGTGGTTGATCAGAAGTTGGAGCAGCTGACTTCACATCTCAAGTATTTGTACCCTTTTATTTGATAATTGGGTACCGTCCGGCATAGGACGTTAAACCTAGCAATGAATGGGAGTGTGCTTTGTTTATTTCTGTTATTTGATGTTTTATTAATCTCTATTTCTCTCTAATTATTGGAATGTAGGTTTGAGACAATTGAGTGCTAAAGGAATCAAGAAAGTGAATTGTGCTGATTTGAAGAGAAGGAGTTATTTGGTGCAGACAGAGGTACCACGAGCCCAAACTTAGAATTGCTTAGCAAATCTCTAAGTTTGGGGGAGTGATTATTTTGATTGTTTATACCTACACCGCACAAGCGCACATATTTTGTTCTTGATTGCTCTTGTTGAGTTTTGTACTTCCTTTGAGTTGGGGAGAATTTTCTTGAGTAAGTGCCAAGTGGTTTTGCCTAGATGTGAGATTTAGATGGACAATCCGTGCTCAAACTTAGAATTTTCTAGCAAAATTTTAAGTTTGGGGGAGTGTATTTTTATTTGATTTAATTTTTTTTATCATTGCACATGCGCACCTATCTCATTTGTGTTGATGGGCTTTTGCTGAGATATTGCTGAGATATAGTTTAGATTTGGTTGAGTCTGACGGTTTGAATTGATGCTAACTTGTTTACTTGTTATGTGAAAATTTTGCCTATTTTTTTGTGCTCATAATTCATGATTAGAAAGCCCGTGAGCATTAGAGGCTTTTGAGACTTGCATATATTATGGGTCTTGATTCTTTCTTGTGGGTATCATTCATGCTTGTGTGCTTTAGAACTTGCCATGCGTCTTGTTTGAGACCGCTTCTAGTGTAAAATTTGTTAAAATAATTTGAGGCCATCTTTGTTTTGAATAGTCACTTAGCCAAACTTTTCCTACCTAATGATTTTTTCCGTAGTTAGCCCTTTTGAGCATATTGACTTATTTTCTTGGCAACCTGCAAATTTAGCCGATTTATCCTTTTATATTGAGCTAAAAAATTGTTCTATGATCTAGTGGAGCTTAAATGTCAAGGTGGATATTGAGGTTGAATTGTGCTTTAATGTGAATTCGGAGGATTAGTTGGTGTAGAAGTGAAAGAAAAAAATAGAGAAAAAGATGAGTTGTACATGAGGAAAAAAATTGAGTTAAAAGAAAAAACTCTCTTGTGTACAATTTTTGGTTGATGTGAAAGAAACAATGTTTAATGGGGGATGGTGATTTGTGTTGAGCATTGCAAGGATAGAAGCAAATTGATAGGCCTTTAGATATACTTTTGAGATATGCCTAGAGATATGCATTGAGCTAGTCCTTGAGATATGTGGAGTGATCTGTGAAAGTAATTGATTGGAGTTTGAGATTATGAGTTGCAAATTGATCACTTGAGACCTTTCTTTGAGAGTGTAAAGATATTCCTATAGGTGTCTTGGCCTCTCACTCCACTAGTTTATAAGTCACTTTTATCCAGATTTTTCCTACCTCTACCAAAGAGCCTATGTTACAACAAAAAATAAAGTTCTGTTTAATTCAGGAATTGCATACTTATTTTGTGGTGAAGAATTAAGACTATTGGCAAGCATATTGTAGTGCATTTGTGTGAATTGATTTTTTAGAGCATACATTTCCTTATTAAACACCTGAAAAATGGTCTCTTCGTCATTGTATCGAAGCTTAAGTTGACCATCCGTGATGTTGATAGTGGCTTCTCCAGTGGCCAAAAATGGTCTCACTAAAATCAAAGGACACTCCTCATCCTCCAAGCAATCTAGAACGACAAAGTCAACTAGATTGATAAAATCGTTCACTTTTACGAACACGTCCTCCACGATCCCAAATGGTTTTATGGTGGTTCTGTCAGCTAACTGCAGAGTCATCCTGATAGGCTTGATTTCACCAATATTGAGCCTCTTATATATCGAATACGACATCAAGTTGATGTTGGCCCCTATATCACACAAACCTATCATTACTCCACTAGTCCCAATCTCACATGAAAGAGCAAAAGTCCCCGAATCTTCTAACTTCTTAGGCAGCTTCCTTTGGATGATGGCATTACATTCTTTTGTCAAATTCACTACTTTAACAATCAACTTCTTTTCTTCCTCATTGTCATTGCATCTTTCAGGATCTTCATGTAATAGGGCATTTTCTCTAAGGCTTCAAAGAGAGGAACATTGATATGGATCTTGTTGAAGATCTCCAAAAACTTTTCAAACTTTTGTTGCAACTTTGCCCTAACGAACCTCTGAGAAAAAGGTGGTTGAATCAAAGTCTTGGGCACCCCAAATTTATCACAATCTCCCAGGCCCCGTAAGTGTTTCTCTCTTTTCTTTAGCGATCTTCCATTCAGAAATGAATGGAGGCTCTTCTTTTTTCTTCTCTTCTAGCTCATCTCTCTTCACAAACTCTTCTACTTCTTCTTTGTGTGAACCATCAGGGTCCTTATCATCAAAATCATCCTTCTCGCTTTCACCCTCCTGTGAAGGTCCTTCATACTGAGTTCCACTCTTCAGTTTTATTGCTTTCAGTTATTCCCGAGGATTCACCTCAGTGGTGGATGACGTACTTTCTTTTGCTTTGCATTTTCAACTAAGCTACAGAGGTAGCCAGCTGCCCCATTTGTTGCTTCAAATTCTTGTGACTATGCTCCAAATGCTTGTGACTTTGTTGCAATTGTTGGACCGTAATTTCCCACTTCTCATCCCGATCATTCATCTTCTTCATAAGGAAAACAATAATATCTTCAGTAGAGGGCTTCCCTTCGTGCCTCTTTGCCCCAAGATCAATACCAGGTGGAGGAATTAAGGCAATTGTTGGTCCCGAAACTAGTATAAATCAGTGTATGGGAGGGAATACACTGATGTCAGATTTTCCCAAATTCTCAGGAAAATTCTCTTTCAGACTTAGTCAGGAAGCTCTTGAACTGTTCAGTCTACTGATGGTCCTCAGGGGCAGCAGGGACGGATCAGTGAAGAACCAAATAGGTTAAGTCAGAGTTGTGCTCTCAGAAGCTCAGTTGAGATAACAATCCTACTGACCGCTCGGAAGCTAGTCAGTTGGGCTACTATCTCAGTAAGCTCAGATTAGTGCGGAATGTGAGCCCTTAAGTGTTTACTCGTTTTACTTTTGAAAACTTTATCAGTTTGCTTAGTGGAAACGTGGTTAAGGCTAGTGCACAGTTTACTGATCAGGATGACAAGTCAGTCCTGATGGTTTTATAAAACAATGCAAGGATGCTCAGTTTAATATGTATGACAATTATGATCCTGAACAAATAGAAAATCTGCACGCAAGGGTCATTTTAACGTGGTTCGGAGATAATCAACTCCTACGTCCACTACCTGATTGAACATGAAGCTATCCTCAAAACACTAAGGATAGGTACTTGGGTTTTACGTGCCAAGGGACACGAGTAGCCAACTTCCTCTCTTAGGAACTGACCCCTGAGTGGTTTTACAAGTCCCAGTCCTTACAAACAAACCAACCAACTCACAAACTGAGGGGTTTCGTTTTACACATTTTTCCAACTATTTTGTATTGATCCCTCTAATAAATCAAGGCTAAGGATGGGATGAATACTCTAAGCAAATAATACAGAGGAGATTCCTACTACAACACTAGGGAAATTTAAGTTTCAGAGTGTTTTTTCAAATCAACTTTGAGTGCTTGGAATCTTGAGAGTTTCTCTTGGAAATTTCCCCTTTAGTCTTGAATGGGTGCAAGGCTCTCTGTATATAGGGAGGTTTGAAATAGATCCATTGGAATTGATCCGTTTCAAATCTTCCTATTTAGGGTAGGTGCAGAAGTTTGGTGTCCTTGTCTGACATGGACCATACCTAGCATGGCAAAGTTTCTGATCCGCCGTCTGCACCTCTGAGAAGCATTAAATGCGTTTTAGTCTCTGTACATACGTGTTGCCTTCTTACTGGTTGTTAGTCCAATGACTAGTTTGTCAGCATTGACTTTACTGAACCTCGTACATTTATAACACTGAGTTTCTTGATCTTTACTCAGCATAAATGTTTGTCTTATGTTGGAGACTCTGACATTCTTTCTGCTTCATCAGACTTCCATTCGCACGTGTAACCTTTGGGTCTCAGGACTTACAAGTATCAGGTTAACTGATACTAGGCCCAAGTCAAGACTTATGAATATCAGAACGACATTCAGCCTGATCAAGGTTACTTGTGCCCTCACTGATAGAGACTTCCCTGAGCATGCTTAGTTTACTCAGTTCCATCAGGATCAATGGTCTTCTTCAGGATGGCTCTACGCAACTTCTGGACTCTTCCTAGGTTTTTCAGGTTTCAGCTTCAGGTTGACCATCTTCAGGATGTTCAACACCTTCAGGATTGGACATGGCTTCAGACTTCAAGCATCAGGAACGTCTTCTATCAGTCTTCACTACTCAGTACGTTCCCCCTGAACTGAATACATGTGAATAGAAAATCTATTCTAACCTATCTATCCTGAGCCTATCATCTTGATGAACTATACTTAGGCAAATTCAACAAGGGGTTTTGGGATCTAATCAAAATACTTCCTGATTGTCCCAACAATTTCCCCCTTTTTGATGATGCCAAAACCCTTACAAAAATTCTATCATCTAAACAATTAACTGATATCAATCAGTATTTAGTTCAGGAACCTATATCAGGTCCTTAGTTCTATAAGATGGAATCAGAAAAAGGGTTAGTATAGTTCTTGATAAAGAGCAGAAAAGTAAATCAGGAGTCAACGAGATGTTGTCTCAGGAATATAAATAGTTTCATTGATAAGTATTCTAAGTATAGAGTATCCTGAAACTATTACAAAATAATATTCCCGACACACTGATCCTGACACTACTTCTTCAGTCTTCATCATCCCACCTGGCCAAAGAGATCCCATACTTCTTCAGGACTCTTAACTTGACAGCATGGTACTGATCAGCATTCTTCAGAGCTCCAGTTCTTGATGCAATCATAGCAATCTCTTTTTTGATCAGTTCCGTGTTCAGGTGGTTGTTGATGCCGAGGGTTGGAGGAGGGTAAGTGATGTGCTCTGGTGCCCTGATCTGAACTCCTGCTCTGTCAGCATGATGGACAATGTTTCCCCAGAGTTCGTTATGATGCAGGTACATCCACTCAGCAAATAAGGTGTTCTTGTCTTTGCCTTCAGATGTCTTCAGCCAATTCCCAACCACGTAGTACAAATCCACAAACTCCTTCTTGATCGGGACCCAGGCCTCGTTCATTTCAGGAGGCACAAAATTGTCCACGTACTCGAACACAATGGGATTGGCATCCTGAGCACTCACCTTTTTCTTAGTCACAACAACTGGCTTCTTTTTCTTGGCATCAGGGTCAGGCTTCTTGGGTTCAGTCTTCTCCTTCAGTACTGCCATCTGACCCTTCAGCTTCTCAATCTGAGTAGCCTGACTCTTGACCTGCATTACGGTCTCCCGAGTTAGTTGCTTTGACTTCTTCCTTCCCTCGACAATGGGATCACCAGGGTAAAGTTGCTCCTCACACTCCTCCATCAGCTCATCAGTGGAAACATCAGCTTTCCTCTTCTGAGCAGTAGACCTTGGATTTTTCAGAGCGGATTTCTTCCCTTCCCCCTTTTTGGCAGCATCAAAAGGGTCCTTGTCCTCCTCGACCTGTTTTTGAATATCCTTGATCAGGATCCCTTGAGATGCCTACTGATCGGAAACCACCTCAAATGCCTTAGCCAATTTGGCATTGTATTCAGCTCTGAGCAGACTTTCAGTGAGATGATCGTCAAACTCCTTCTGCATTGCAATCACTTCCACCTTCCGTGCGAGACTCTCAGTGAGCATTGTGTCCAGTGACTTGTGCAATTCATCCTCAGAAGCCTTCTGACTATCCTTCCACTTAGTCAAGAGTTGATCATCACCTTTCTTGGCCTCTTCCTGAGCTACTGTACTGATCTGGGCCTCCTGCCCCTTCAGTGCCTCCTCAATTAGTGCCTTGATCCTGTCATCTAGGCCACTGAGAGAGAACTCTATCATAGTTTGAACTTGATCAGTAGTGACTCCAGGTGATCGTTGTTGTTCCAGGCTCAGGAATCTATCAACTGATTCCTTCATTGCCTTGCCCAACTCAGCAGTGAGACTTTTGATTTTCTCGCGCTGCCGATCGAGCTTCCCAAGAATAGTCCTCCCAATCAGTGACACTCCCACTGCAATAGTTCGGGTTTTTCTTTTCTTGCCTGGCTTTGGCTTCGTGGTAACCTTCTTCGGGACCTCTCCTGAAGCCTCAGCAGTCCCGGTCCCTGGGAGTGCATCATCGGCCTGTGCGCCCTCTCCCGAGGTTGCACCTTTCCCAATTGCTGGATCGTTTGCCCTGACGATCCGGATGAAGTCTTCCTTGTTCAAGACTTGGGCATAAGTGCGAGCCCTAATCTATCTAGAATCCTTTGCTCCTCATCCCTGAGATTCTCTTCACCAATGTCCCTAATCAGGGCAACAACTTCAGTTATGTTGGCCTTCCTCATCATTACCAATACCCTGAGACGGATCACTTCCTCGCCATAAGTCTCCTCTATATCAGGAAAAGTCTAATTTACAAATCTGATGGCTTGACTACTGGCGTCCATCTCAAATTTTGTTAACTTGGGTAGCGCCGATTCCTCCTCCTGAGTGTGTTCCTCAGCCTCCTCCGGAAGATCAGATCTGGACTCAGCATCATTGGAAACGGTCCACTTCCAGCCACGGTTGCCTTCCAGATCCTCATCATGGAGCTCTTCCTCCTGAGTCTCCATCACCACATCCTTCGTCTGATGCTCTCCATCGCCAGCATCAGAACTGCCCTGCTCCTCCTGAGCAACCTCTCCTTCACCTTCCTTCACTTCTTCTCCACCTTGTTCCTCCTGAGCACCCGACGGTTCATCCTGAACCTCTTCTCCCAGTACCTCGACTACCTTCATAACGGGATCTTTCTGAATGGGCTCCTGAGTAGATGGAGCCGGTTCCCCCTCAGTCCGAGCCACCTCCTCCTGAAGTGCTTGCTCAGTTCCTGAAGCCGCAACTGCTTCAGTATCGGGTGGTGAGATCTCAGCGGGTGCTACTGCAGAGATGGGCTCCAGTATCGGATGTCAGAGTCACAGAGCATTGTCTTTTTCTCCATGATCACAATGCCTTTGACTTTAACACGTTTTGGTCCAGATTTGACGGGCTCCTACTGAGCCTTCGAGCTTGTCGTCTTCCGTTTACCCTTTTCTCTTGTCACCTTCTTGACCTCAGTGTCAAGCATCCTTTTCACAGTGTCAGCAGAGTTCTTGAAAATGATATTCTTGTCCTTAAAGTCCTCACAACTCTCCTTATCAACATCCCCAAGCAACCCTTCAAGCATCACTGACATTCTTGAGCCAAAATGAGGATTCTTGTCCAGCACGATCCTGTCCCCATCCAACCTGACCTTTTTAGACTCCTGGATGAGTTTCTGAAGGAAAAGCTCCTCCCAATCGATCAGAGCATTGTCCACCACAGCAGCCAAGCCCCTGATCTTGGGCTGACTGATCTGCTCCATTCCGCCCATGAAGCCCATAATACTCTGAACAACCACTTCGAACAAGAGCTTGTATTCAGGCTTGAGTAGCTTCTTATTCATCGTGCTATAAATCTCAGTGGGAATGATCAGATACTCGTTCATACACTTCTGCTCTTCACCAGCTCTGTAGATAGTCAGGTCTGCCAACTGCTTTTCCTCAGTCGAATGAGGAAGGTTGTAAGTCCTTCTGATGAGATCCCGGAGTTGGATCCTCTCATTGAAATGTTGAACAACCTTCTTACCCATCTTCTCTACGGACCTTCGGAGTGGAATCACTGATTCCCACTCGTCGTTATCATTCATCTTCAGGTTTGCATAGAAAGCAATGATTTGGTGAGGGCAGATCTTGGTTGGCTTCCTGGTGACGAAGGTCAGGAGCCCAGCCTGATTGATGGCTCCATGTACTTGAGAAAGCTCCTTAATGGTGGATCGATGCGAGAAATCCACTAACCACTCGTAGGACACCTTTGACTCTACTTCAGAAATGGCGTTATGAAATCTCTTTGTATCTTCAAGTGATTGAGCTGCAGAAGACGCCATTGACACAAGGAAATGAGAGAGATAGATTGCAGATAGTTTGGGTTAGGAAAATATGGGTGCGTAAATTATGAAATGTGCACAATATTTCCTTTTATACCCAAAGATTTGGTTTAAATGAACGGTTTTGATGGAAAGCCTTTTGGAATTCAACGGATTAGATGAAGGGGTATATCCGAAATAAAAACTTTACCAAATTCAGTTTTCAAAGCCAATTAATTCAAATTTTATGGAAAATTATTCCTGCCCACACTTGCATTTAATGCGTGTCAGGAGAATGTTTGAAATAAATACGCATTTTGTATTTAATAAAAACCGAATAATAAATGAATGGCTTGGATGCATTTTAAAATCCTGTGATTTATGAGGTGTCAGACATGATCAGAGATGATGCAACAAGTCACGATTAAAGCAAAGGTTCAATAATACATACCAGTCAATCAGATATAGAAACCTGACTGATACCTCTGAGATCGATCAGGGTGACAAGTCCTGAGATCTGTGTCCTGAACATAAACTATCATGATCATGAAAATCCTCAAACTGATGTCTGTTCCCCCTGGAAGCCATCCATCTAACAGCAACATGATCCTGAGTTAGTCATCCCTCCTGACCACCTTGTTCAATCCTGAACTGAGATTCAAACTAAATCTTTTAAACCTGGGTCAAGAAGTCCTAACTCTACTGACAGCTCAACAAACCTGGTTTCAGGCAAAGCCTTAGTCAGAATGTCAGCTCTCTGCTTGTCAGTAGGGATCCTCTCCATCCTGATGTCCTTCTTCTCTACATGATCTATGATAAAGTGATGCCTGATATCTACATGCTTACACCTTGTGTGTAAGACTGGGTTTTGGGATATGGTTATGGCACTATTGTTGTCCTCTATTTGGTAGTCTCTCAGTTGTTGCTTCAGCCAAAGGATCTGGGAACAACAGCCGCCTGCTGCCATATACTCAGCCTCAGTAGTAGATGTTGCAACACTTGTTTGTTTCTTTGAAAACCAAGAGATCAGCTTGCTCCCAAGAAACTGACATGTACCTATGGTTGATTTCCTATCAATCTGACAGCCTCCATAATCAGCATCAGAATACCCTGTCAGTTCTAGGTTGTCATCTAAGGGATACCAAAGTCCTAAATTGACAGTACCTCTAATGTATTTCAGTATCTTTTTGGCACTCTCAAGATGACTCTTCCTCGGATCAGACTGATACCTTGCACAAACTACGACTGCATAAGTGATGTCAGGACGACTAGCAGTCAGGTACAACAAAGATCCAATCAGTGCCCTATATTCAGTCTGATTCACTGAGATCCCCTCCTTGTCAGGATCCAGCTTCTGATTTGTGTTCATGGGAATACATGAGACTTTGCTGGACTGAACTCCAAACTTCTGAATCAAGTCCCTGGCATAATTGGACTGATTTATGAAAATTTCAGAGTCAGTTTTCCTGACCTGGAGACCTAGAAAGAAGTTCATCTCTCCCATCATTGACATCTCAATTTTTCCAGTCATCAGCTTGGAGAATTTCTCACAAAGCTTCAGGTTGGAAGATCCAAATATTATGTCATCCACATAAATCTGAACAGAGAGTATGTCTTCCCCTTCGGTAATCCTGAAAAGGGTCCTGTCCACTGATCCTTTTACGAATCCGTGGTCTATCAGGAACTGGGAGAGTGTATCATACAAAGCCCTGGGTGCTTGCTTCAGGCCATAAAGAGCTTTCTTCAGGTGATAGACCTTATCACCAACTTCGAACCCTGGAGGTTGTTCCACATAAACCTCCTCGTTCAGTACACCATTCAGAAAGGCACTCTTCACATCCATCTGATACACTTTGAACTTCTTGAATGCTGCATATGCCAGAAATAACCTAATTGCTTCCAACTTCGCAACTGGGGCAAAGGTCTCATCATAGTCGATCCCTTCTGCCTGAGAGTAACCCTTGGCCACCAGTCTAGCCTTATTCCTGACAACAACATTCTTCTCATCCCTCTTATTCTTGAAGACCCACTTGGTGCCAATAACATGTTGACGCCTAGGCCTTTCAACTAACTCCCAAACCTGATTCCGCTCAAACTGATTGAGCTCATCCTGCATGGCTAGGATCCAGTTGGGGTCAGCAAGAGCTTCTTCAATGTTCTTAGGCTCCTGATCACTCAGGAAGCAACAGAACAAAGTGCTCTCACCAAAGGACGACCTCGTCATGACCCCCTCATTAACAACACCAATAATGTCAGCCAATGAGTGATCATCTAGCCACCGCCTCCTACTGACGGCTGCGCTGGGAGCTGCTGACGTTCCTTCTCCTGAACCTGAAATGTTAGTTTCAGCAATAATAGGCAAAGAACCGGAACGAAGAAAGAACAGGGACACTGAGCCATTCCCATAGGGTTGTCCAATATTAGGGACATTGGTTCCCCCTACTGAGTTGGACTCAGTAACTATCTCAGGTACAGAAGCATCATCACCGACAGTACGTACCTCAGGTTGAGTCTGTCCCTCCGTCTGAGACTCAACATTCTCTGAGGCTGGGGCTTGCTGAGGGTTGGCCTGAGGTCCATCCTGATCACCATTATCATCATCATCCCATCCCTTGGGAGCACTGACAAGTTTGATCTTAAATTTAGGATTCTTCAGGCTCAGTCTCGTCACCCTCTTGGTAACCCCCTCAGTGTCAGGACTCAAAACCTATTTTCTACGCACTGATGCAGTCTTATCAAACACAACATGAGGTGTTTCCTCCACACAAAGAGTCCGACAGTTATACACCCTGAAAGCTTTACTGACTGAGAAGTATCCTAAGAACACCCCCTCATCAGATTTGCTATCAAAGGCTTTCAGCTGGTCTTTCCCATTGTTCAAGGTGAAACACTTACCCCCAAAGATACGAAAATAGGAGATACGAGGCTTTCTTTTGTTCCAAGTCTCATATGGTGTCTGAGCATGTTGTTTGTTCAGCATAGATTGGTTTTGAGTGTAGCAAGCAGTGTTGATTGCTTCAGCCCAGTACTTCTTGGGCAGTCCTCACTCAGCCAACATGGTCCTGGCAGCTTCCTTCAGGGTCTGGTTCCTTCTTTCAGCTACCCCATTCTGCTGAGGGGTCCTGGCTGCAGAAGTCTCATGAGCAATACCATGGTTAGTACAAAAGTCAGTTATAATAGAGTTGATAAACTCTGTTCCTCGATCTGATCAGATCCTGACTATGCTCTGAACCTGTTCAGTACTCAATTGCTTGAGTAACTCCGGAAGCTTGACCTGAGTCTCCTTCTTGTTCAGCAAGAAAATAACCCATGTGTACCTGGAATAATCATCAACAACAACAAGGGTATATTTCCTACCATTCATGCTGACAGGAGTAATCGGACCAAAGAGATCCATGTGCAGGAGCTGAAGCACTCTGTCAGTTGAGAAGGCTTCTTTCTCCTTGAATGAAGCTTTGGTTTGCTTGCCTTCCTGACATGCTCCGCACACGTGGTCTTTGCTAAAAACTTCATTAGGTAGACCCTCTACAAGAGAAAGTCGAGAGATTTTGTTAATAATCTTGAAGTTTAAGTGACTCAGGCATTTATTCCAAAGCCAACTAAGCTCAGAAGAACTCTTAGCGACCAAACAACTTTCAGGAGAGCTGCTCTTAAAGTCAGCAAAATAAACATTGCCTCTCCTGACACTTGTAATCAGAACCTGCAGTGTAGATTTATCCTTCACAAGAGTATTTGGAATGGAAAGCTCTAGGCCTACCAATATACCTATGACACCTTCTGTGAGTCTTGACAAAGATGAGAATGGCAAAAGTGTTGATGTAACCAAGTATAGGAGGTTAATTGGATCATTGCTATACCTTACAGCTAGCAGACCTGATATCATGTTTGCAGTAGGTGTATGTGCTAGATTATAAGTTAATCCTAAGGAATCACACTTAAATGATGTGAAGAAGATTATCAAATATGTCAAATCCACACAAAATCTAGGATTATGGTATCCTAAAGAAGGTGGAATTGAACTCATAGGGTACACTGACTATGATTTTGCAGGCTGCAAGATTGATAGGAAGAGTACTAGTGGGATCTATCAATTCCTATGTGAAAGGTTGGTGGCATGGCACAGTAAAAAGCAAAATTCTATTGCTCTTTCTACAGCTGAGGCAGAATACATTGCTGCTAGAAGTTATTGTGCACAGATCGTATGGATGCAATATCAATTACAAGACTATGGAATTGATGCAAGAGAAACAACAATATTCTATGACAATACAAGTGCTATTGCTATTACACAGAATCCTATTTTACACTCTAGATCAAAACACATAGATGTAAGGCATCATTTCATAAGAGATCATGTTGAAAGAAATGATGTGAAAGTGACAAAGATTCATACAGATTTGAATCTTGCTGATATTTTCACTAAACCTTTGTGTGAATCACGATTTTTAATCCTGAGAGGTAATTTGGGAAATTTAGAATTGTAAGAAGACTCTGTGAATATCACTAAATTGAAAAGACAAACCTAGAAAATTGGAAAATCAGTGAAAAGGAAAATTGCAGCTCCAAAGTCACTCAACTGCAGAGTTGCAAACTCTAAAGCTGTAGACTTAGTTCTGAACTGCAAATTCCTTACCAACTGCAGATTTCCAAATTCTAAGATTGTCAACTGCAAACTTAGGGAATTTACAGTACTTTGTACAATTCTGAAAATTAAATGGAGCACTAACAAATTCAGAAACGTTTGTACTAAGCTACAGACATTTTGGATTTATTCAGCATTTTAATTAATAAAATGTTCGAATACGTGTAACATTTTAAATAGAATTAAATTCCATGTGAGTTAGATTTTGGACAAACTTAATTATGCATTTTGGCTCAGAATTTCAAAACTCATAAATTTTTATCAAAGACCGTTATATCCCTGTTCTTAAATAACTGTTTAAGGAAAGGTATTTAAAGGACCCTTCATCCTTTTTATATCTCACATTAACATTCGAACCTCCTGAAACTTTATACGCTCCCCATCCCTCACTCTCTGAAACCAAACGCCATGACAATGAAAGTCATTTTTGGAGCCCTATTCGACCTTGAAGAAATCCTGAAGAAGCATCCCACTGATGCTATGGAAGATGTTATCAGACACATAGTGAATCAAGGGATTCATTATTGTCTCACTCACAACCCTGGAGCTTAAGATGATAGGATTGTGCATGAGTTCTATCAAAATGCAGAAGCTAATGTTGAAAGGAAGACGTTATCAGTAAAGCTACAAGAAATGAATGTCAATATTACAGCTAGTGATATTTGCAGAGCTCTACATCTGAGGATTGGAGGTGATGCTCATGATAATCTTAACTTTGCTGATGAAGATGAGAAGTACTGGAGGAAATTTACTGCAAAAAAGCCATTTCCTAAGAACTGGAAGAGGAAATTCAAGAAAACTGACCTTGCAGTTGAGTATGTCTATTTATATGAAGCTATTGATAAATGTTTATTATGTAGAACTGGTGCTCATGATATTTGCACTATTCTTATGTGGGATCTTATGATAGCTTTTGACAAAGAGATTAAGATTGATATAGGAGAATTGCTACTTAGAAATATTGCAAATGATATAGTAAAGACTGGAAAAAACAATGGTTTTGGATTGTTCTTGAACTACATTTTGAAGGAAGTAGGATTTTCTTTGTTCAATGGTCATGAAGGACAACCTATTTTGGTTCATAGAATAATAGGGAAAGCCAATTTTAAGAGAGGAGCTATGGATGCTACTATGGCTCCTAAACCAAAGAGAAAGAAGAACAAATCAGAAAGAAAGAAAGTTACAGTTGCTAGTCCACTGAAATCCTATGAGAGGATTAAAAAGAAAAGTGTAAGGAGAAAATTGTTGGTGGATGAACCAACAAATTCTGAAGATGAGGTTGATAAAGAAAAGAGGCAGAAGAAATTTCACTCTAAGAAAATTACAGAGGTAGAAGCTGACAAGTCTACAGCTGTAGACTTACCAATTGTACAGCCTGAGGAACAGATTGTTGAACAAGTTGCTGAACCTGAACCTGAACCTGAAAGGGAACAACTCCCTGTTGTTCCAGTTGAGAGGGTAGAAAGATTTGATGATTGGAAAATAGTAAGGGAAGAATTAGATAAGCTTACAGTTGAAGAAAGGAATTTGTTCCAGTGGGTAGTTGACTGGACAAATTGCAATGATGTGAATGAGTTGATGAAGCCTAATTTCCTTGATAATTTTATTGCTGAAAAAGTAAGGAAAAACAAAGGAAAGGGTAAACAGGTTATAGCTGAAAAGTCTGCAAAACAGAAAATCACTAAATCAGCAGCTGCAACTTTGAGAGTTGCAATGGGATCTGAGAGAGACCCATAAGCTGAGTTTCCTGAAGCTGAGTATGAAGTTGTGAGCTCAGATAGTGAAGAAGAGATGTCACAAAGAACTGGTGAAGGTAGTCACCAAATAGTTGAAGCTAAGTGCTTAACTATTTTGGCTAAGGAGGCTATTCAGATGGAGTGTGCAGGAGCTAGTGCTGCAGATCCAGTAAATGTTGAAGAAACTGACCATGATCAACCAGATTCTGAGAAAGAAAAGGAGGCAAGGAAAGCTGACTCACCCTGCAAAGAGCCTAAGCACAAGCCAGATGATGATGAAGGTGGTGATGATGCACCAATTGGTGGTGCTCAAGCTAAGGTTGTGCAAACTGTTGATCAATCAAATCTACAGGCTCAAGCTGATGAGCAAATAGTTGAAGACACCTCTAAGGAGATTGATGAAAGTGCTAAAGACTTGTCAAATCCTATCACAAGCATTTTCAATCAACCTCCTCCTGCCATGTTCACTCTTGAAGAAATATATAGGCAAGGAACCCCTCCCCTGCAGAGTTATTCAGCTTTGGAGAGAGAAAATATGGAAAACATGGAAGATTATATAGCTGATTTCTCTATAGAGAGGACAGAGCTTGTTATCACTCCTAGTAAGAGGAAGAGTACCACTGAAGACTCTGCAGCTGTAGAGTTGGTACCTCCAAAGCTCAAAAAGTTTCCAAGGGAAAGGAGTTGGTAATTAGAGAAGGAGACTCTGAAGAAGAGGATAGTGATTCAACTCCAAAGATGACACCTAAAGAGGTTGTATCTAAACTGCAGAATATGGAGGAATCACTGAAAGGGATTGAAGCAGAGATTATCAAACAAGTAAAGAGAGTTCCTGACACCATCATTTCTCAGAATGTGAAGAAAGGAATGGAAGATTTAGTCAAGAAATTTGAAGAGAGAAGCCTGGAAGAAAAGAGAGTACTAGAAAAGAACTTTAAAGCTGTTGTGGATGAACTACTGGCTCAGAATGAATTGGTGAGGAAGGACATTTCAGAAGACAAGAGAAATTACATCTCTACAATCTGATATCAACTTGATGAAATAAGATTCTTTCCAATTGAAGATTGAGGTGAAGAGTATGAAGAATGAGTTGACAGGGATGATAAATGTAAATGAAATCATGAAGACTGATCTCATGAGCAAGCTTAACACCATTTTGTCATACATTGATGTTGACAAAAAGGGGGAAAGCAAGTTTGAGAAAGAGATTAAAGAAGGAGACAAGGTCACTGAAAATATTTTGGAAAATGTGAAGGACATAGGAACATCTTTTGCTATGGAATTTGAGGCTGCAAAATCAAAAGATTGGTCCATGAGACTAGGAGAACAGTCAGAAGAGAGATCAATGCCAAAACAGATGAAGGGAAGCTCTAAAGGAAGCAAGATCATAAAGCTCCCTAAATCTACAACTCAAAAGAAACCTACAGCTCATACATCTAAAAAACCTTTGGGTTATTGGGAACAGACTGTGAAAGAGTCAAGAGAAAGGAAGAAAGAGAAGCAAAGAAAGAAAGAGTTTGAAGAATCTATAGCTGTTGTCACTGCTCAACCCCTGAATTTTCAACCATTGAGCATGATACCTGTTGAAGAACAAAATGAGAAAGAGAAGGAAATGAAGACTAAGTTTGATATTCTCTGGGAAGAATTTCTAAGTATATGCAACAAGCATACAGTTATCAAGAAAATCAAACTCAAGAAGGACAGATTCCAGAAGTTCAAGGATCTGAAGGCTGATGGATCTTTGTACAAAGGAGATAATGCTCGCCTCCTTGGTGGGAAGATCAAGAGAGATCCATTGCCTAAGAGGTTGTTCAAATAAACGAAGGAAGAAGAAGAATTTAAAGCCTATGAGTTCATGATGCTAAAAAAATACTTTGAAGAGGATGAGAAGAACATGAAGCTGGTAAAGCAAGGAATGTTAAAGCCACAAGATGAATCTGATGAATCTAATGATGATGAAAATGATGCTGACCCAAAACACAGAAGAAGATGTACACATTGTTCTAGATTAGACACTAAAACTTTTTAGTTTTTAGTCTAATTACCTACTGTAAGTTGTACCCTGAACCCTTTTATTTTATGCAGTTTTTTCTTCTGTTGCTTTACCTTGCTTTGCTCTTTGTTGTTCTTGTTCAATTCTTGTTGACAATATCTTATTGTCTTTGTTGTTTGTTTTTGTTGTTGTGTTTTGCCAACATCAAAATAGGGGGAAATCGTTAAGTACCTTGGTTTAGATTTTGATGTGTGCAAAACAATGTGCTTGGGAAAATTGGTGTTTGAAATTTATAGTTGTAAGTGAAGTCTACAGTTGTATACTTGATCACTCTACAGCCAGACATGACCCTACAGCTGTAAGGTTTCTCTACAGCCGATTTTTCATATTGACCGGACTCTACAGCTGCAATGTTAAAGACTGTACAGCTGAAAGAACTGTTTAAAGAGATGGTACAAGTAAGAGATTATTTGAAGATAATGAAGACCCTTAAGCACAATTAGTGTAGCTCTCATTCACTCACTAAAATATACTTGAGTGGAGGATAATGAAGATTAGTTTGAAGACAGCCAGAATTCTGAAGAAAATGACAATAGTACACTCAGTACTATCCTGTGTGATGGATGAGGATCACCTCACACATGCTAATAGAGAGAGAGGAGCCTTATCCTGAATTCAAATTTGAAATTCCCCAACGGATAAGTCACACCACTCAATCTATAAATAGAAAAGTCCTCAGATGAAGCAATAACAACAAACCTGAGCATACAGGCATTCTGCCTAAGCAAGTCTACAACCAACAAATTTTCTGAGAGAGCTTTATTGTTTTTATCTTTGTGATTAATAGGATAGTTGGTTAGGATTTTCTTAGAAATAATCACACCCTTTTTGTTGTTGTTCCCTCACCTGCTTTATAATTCGACTTTGTGTAGATATCTCTTTGTGAGGTTTTGTAAACTCTTTCTGAGTTATATGCTGAGTGAATAGGGTAGTTTAATCTCTTGTTAGAATAGGAATCTGAGTGAACCTAGTTCTAAGGGGGAACTACTTGCATTGATCTAAGTGATCTCATCTTAGTGAATTTGGCACCTGCGTGGTGTAACAGTGGATTTAGGTGGTCTTTTTATAGACACTGAACTACTATAAATTTGGTCTATTTACTTTCTATCATTTAAATTCTGGTTCTGCATATTTAATTTACTGTTACATTCATAATTCTTTTGAAAATTGAGTGCATAAAACTTTGTGGTTGTCACAGAGAAACTGACTCTGCAACTGTAGACTTCTCTAAGTCACTCAGCTGTTTTGTCTGTTTATATTGTTTTTCATTAACACTCACTTATTTCCGCTGCACATTAGAATATTCTCAATACAATTTCAATTGTGAGAATCCCTCTGACTTCATGTCTACAAGCTGTTCCTTTTAGTTGCAAGTTTTTTAAACTCTGCAGCTGTAGACTTCTAAAGTTCACAGTTGTATCCTTTGTGGTCCTGTTTTAAAGCTCTTGTAGACTTATTGTTTAAAACTTGATAGAGGCTACTATAAGGTTCTAGAACCCCTCTTTTTGAAAAGTTTGAAAATCCGATTTTGACTCAAGGTCTATTCACCCCCCCCTCCAGACCTTTACCACTTTAAGGGACCAACACAAGTTATATGAAATAACTTGTGAATGCCTCATGGCAAAACTTATTCACTCTTTGACTGTGAATTACAATGAGTCCTTTGAAACTAACGAAATCTAGTTTAAGGACATTAAAACAAACTGAGTTGTAAAAGAAGAATGAAGAACGAATTTCTCTAAGCTATTATCAAAACTCAGTTAAACAAGTATAATTTTTCTCTCTCAAAATCTCGGCTATCTCGATTGTGTGTTGGATGTGTATCCTCTTCAATAATCCCATCAACTCTTTTATAGGCTCAAAAAATATCCCACGTTCATGTCACGTTCTCCACTATTCAAATAATATTCTCCACTTCCAAGTTTTCATCGTGTAGCTTAAGAATAGGAATAATGACCAAGCCCATATTCTTCTAACTCCTCCTAAAATATCTAACAAAAAATATCCTATTCAGAAAATAAATCTTAATCAAATCTTTTCTCCTACACAAATAAATCAAAATAGAAATATCGAAATCTTAATTAATTAAATGTAAATAAAGGCAAAAATAATAAAATAAAAAATTATTAGAATTTAAAATTTAAACTCTAACAATCTCCCCCTTTTTGCCTTTCTTCACAAACACTCATCAAGATTCCTGCGATCAACAAAATTAAATTAAATCATCATTAAACTCAAAACTCCCCCTGAATTGCAGCATCAACAGTCTCATCCTCACTATCTTCACTATCATCATCTTCTTCTTTTTGTTCTCCCCCTTTTTTGTGAAGAAAAATAATTCTCCAGACTGTTCTTCAAATTATCGGAATACGTGGAGAAAAGAAAGGACTTTGACAAGAGAGAGAATTTAAATTTGGAAATCTGAAAGAAAAAAGAACCATGCATACATGCAGGAGAGAAAAAATATATATAATCCAAGTCTAAAAAAATATACTAACACACGAATGGGTTGTTCCTTTTTAAAAAAAATAAATAAATAAAAAAAATAACTTTTCTTTCCTCTTAATTTGTAAACAATATACAAATAAGATAAAAAGAAAGTAAATGTCAATAAAAAAATGTGGAGAACACAAAACATATGACTTTAAAAAGTAGTGATGAGTAACTGTAACCAAGTGGAGATTTTAAAAATCTAAAAAAAATTCCTACCAATGTAAACAATTAGGACTTAGAGCAATACCCAAGACATGTACAAAGATATTCAAGAACGCAATATGAATAAGAGAGAAAAGAAAAAAAAAACTCATAGTAACAAATAATACTCCTTGATACAATTTAAACCACGTGAAAAAAAAATATTCACAATTCTCAATCAAACATATAGAAAATAAGATAAGGTAGTCTCTCACGGAATAAAATATCACTCAACACTCGTGTGTATAGGATTGATACATATCACTCAACTCAATTCCTAAAGAGTAGATCTTCCATAAGCTTGCATCTTTTCTAATTATCAACCATTTAGAGCACACACTTGACAAAAATCAAAAGGTCTTTTAAGGGTTGTAATGGGGCTTTGGTTAAAGGTGGGAATTTTTTTTTTTGGAAAAGTAGCTAAAAATACTATGATCCAAATAAAGTCATGAAACATCAATATAGATACTTTTTATTGAACCTGAATGTTGTTCCAAAAATAAATGCAATCACCACTTTTTTTTTTTTTTGAGTCTACAGAATACTCATTCACCTAATTTCAACACTTATAAAATGATTCAATCCCCTTTTTCTTTATCCTCTTTTTTTTTGTACTTTTTTTAGGATTTTATCAATATACCACCATCAAATATACTTGTATATTTTTTTTCTCACAATATTTTCCCAACAAATTGTTTACTTGATAATCTAAATGGACCATAGTAGGGTAAAGACATAGCATTTGGATATAGAGCTGAATATTTGGAGAGAGAAAAAAAATAAAGTTTAGGCTCAAAGTGGCAACTAGGGATATTAAAATGTTAGGTGGGAAAATTATATGGATAAAGTGGCTTGTAACAAAAAATTGCCCAAATCATTTTAATGTTAGTGTGCACAATACAGTTTCAAAAAGAATCAAGCAAGCTCTAGAGATACTAAACAAAGGAAGAGAAAACACTCAAGAAAGAACAATATAACTGTTAAAAGTGAACAGTTTAAAAAGGCTCAAATCTCACGGGTGTTATAGACTACCACACTTATCAACTAAATAAAAGATATTGAAATCAAGACAAATTTTTCACATGCAGCAGATGAATCAATAATATTATCAGAAACTACACTCAAATGCAAATGTTGCTTAGAATGTGATCACATAGGGGGAAAATTTGCTACAGGAAGCAGAATCGAACAAGGCAAAGGCCGAGAGATTTCTTCAAACTTGAGAATCTCTCATTATCTAGTACTTTTTTCAATATATCTGCAAGTTGATGTAGAGTATCAACATGCTCAATTTTAATCAACTGCTTTTCAACCAAATCTCTCAAAAAATGGTGTCGAATATCAATGTGTTTTGTACGTGAATGTTGAACATGATTTTTTGATATATTAATCGCACTCAAATTATCACAGTACATAATCAAGGTATTGCTTTTAAGACCATAATCATCTAGCATATGTTGAAGCCAAATTAATTGTGAACAACTCCCGGCTGCCACATATTCTGATTCAGCAGTCGAAAGTGATACACAATTCTGCTTCTTACTATACCATGAGACTAAATTGTTACCCAAATAAACACAACCTCCACTAGTACTTTTACGATCATCCACATCTCCGGCCCAATCAAAATAACTAAAACCAACTAAGTTAGTATTAGTGTCCTTAGTGAACCAGATACCCAAGTCACAAGTGCCAGCTACATATCTAATTACTCTCTTGACAGCATTAAGATGAGAAACTTTGGGATTAGACTGGTATCGAGCACAAACACAGACACTAAACATAATATCAAGACGACTTGCACAAAGATAAAGAAGACTACCTATCATAGACCGATACAATGTGGGATCAACATCTTCTCCAACATTGTCTTTGCAAATCTTTTGACTAGAACCCATAGGAGTCTTCATGTGCTTTGAATTCTCAAGCCCGAACCGTTTCACCAAATTTCTTGCATACTTGCCTTGTGATATAAACATCTCATCTTCACATTTTTTTTACCTGCAAGCCTAAGAAAAAAGATAATTCCCCTATCATGCTCATCTCAAATGTTGATGACATAGCCTCCACAAAAGAATTTAGTTCCGACTGTGCAGTCGATCCAAAAACTATATCGTCAAGATAAATTTGAGCAATGACAATTTTCTTACCAAGTCTCTTAATAAAAAGAGTTCTATCTGCCTCACCTCGAACAAAACCACACTCAATAAGAAAGCTTGTTAAACGACCATACCATGCACGTGGAGCTTGTTTCAAGCCATATAAGGCTTTATTAAGCTTATATACATGGTTTGGCAAAAAGGGATCCTCAAATACTTTCGGTTGTTCCACAAAAATATCTTTGTCTAAGTATCAATTCAAGAATGAACCTTTAACATCCATTTGGTGCATGGTAATTTTCAAATAACAAGCAATGGCAAAAAGAAGCCGTATTGACTCAATTCTAGCCACAGGTATGAAGGTTTCATCGAAATCGATTCCTTCTACTTGTGTATAGTTTTGAGCCACAAGACGAGCTTTATTCCGAACAACATTACCCAATTCATCAGATTTATTTTTAAAGATCCATTTTGTTCCAATAACATTAGTGTTTGTTGGTCGAGGTACCAAAAACCAAACTTCATTTTGGGTAAATTGTTCAAGCTCTTCTTGCATTGCTTGAATCCAAAAATTATCTTTCAAGGCTTCCATAACATTTTTAGGTTCAAAGGAAGAGACAAAGCAGGAAAATTTTACCTCATCATATGTGGTTGACATACATACATACCTTACCATATCTCGATAGTTCACCGGTTCCTTATTTATTGTTCTTATTCCATCATGTACTCTCTCTATCACTTGAGATATAGGATGATTCTGTCTAACTCTGGTAGGAGTATCTTTTCGGACTGGATCAATTACATCATCAATCTGATTTTCCTCAGGATTAACTTCTGATTATGGACAATGTGCTGATGTTGTCTCAGATGTGGTCACATCGGGGGCAACATCTGCAGTTACAACTTCAGTTTTTGTTTCTGCAGATTTATCTATCAAGTCCAAACCTGTGTGCTCAGAAGATTTTTCTGTAATATTAGATAGATCATCAAATACCACATTAACAGATTCTTGGATACTTCTCAATCTCAAGTTATAGACTCTATAAGGATGACTATTTTGAGAATACCCAACAAAAACAGCTTTATCACTTTTAGAGTCAAATTTAGCCAAATGTTCCCTATCATTCAAAATATAGCAAATACATCCAAACACATGGAAATAATCCAAGTTAGGTTTCTTTCCATTTATTATCTCATAGGGAGTCATTTGTTCCAGGTCTAAAAAAGACTCTATTAGAAATGTGGCAAGCGGTATTCAAAGCCTCAACCCAAAAACGTTTGGACAAATTTTTTGAATTTAGCATCACACAGGCCATTTCTTGCAAAGTCCTATTTTTTCGTTCAGCCACCCCCATTTTGTTGGGGTGTTTTGGGGGCAGAAAACTCATGAAAAATTCATTTTTTATCACAAAAATGAGAAAATGAATTATTTTCAAATTCTTTTCCATGATCTGTTCTAATACGAAAAATAGGATAACAAAACAAATTTCGAATTTTTGCATGCAGTAACTTGAACATGTCAAATGTTTGTGATTTTTCTTTGAGAAAATATATCCAAATATACCGAGAAAAATCATCAACAATGACATACGAATACCTCATGCCTCCAAGACTGACTACCTCAAGAGGACCCATCAAATCCATATGCAAAAGCAGAAAACAATGAGATGTGCCTGAATGTTGCCCGTCATGTTGAACAACATTATGTGGAACATGAGTTTGTTTACCTTTAAGGCAGTCTTCACACACTACCTTGCCTTTGTGATCAAGTTTAGGAAGTCCCTTTACCGCATCAAATTTTTCCAAATTTTCTAGCTTGCGATAGTTGACATGTCCCAACTTTTGGTGCCACAAAGTTGTATCATCCAGTCCCACTCTATTGCACATCTCTTGTTCACCAACTAGGTACCAATTATCACTTGACCTTTTTCCTATGATGACACAATTGTTAAAATTATCAAAAACTTTGCAAGAATTTTTGTTAAACTTGACCTTCAAATTATCATCGCACAATTGGATTATGCTAATTAAATTAGGCATAAGACCATCAACATGCAAAACATTCCTTAATGATGGAAATCCAGGAACGTCCAATGTTCCTTTGCCAAAAATCTTTCCTTTGGAGCCACCGCCGTAAGTCACAATTCCACTACGAATAAATTTGTAGTCTTTTAAAAATTCTTTGGTGCCCGTCATGTGACGTGAACACCCACTATCAAAGTACCAAGAACCTGCAATGTTAGTCTTTAAGGCAGTGTAAAATACATTGCATTTTACATCAGATTTAGACATCCAAATTTTCTTATAGACAATTTTCTTTTTCTGGGTTGAGATGTTGCCGTCGATGTTGGGCAACATGGTAGGAAACATCTGTTCCCTGAACAGGTTTTGAAGTTTAAAACAAAAAGGTTTGATATGTCCAGGTGCAAAACAATAGTGACACACATATTTTCGTTTCCTAGACTTATTCAGTGGATTAACAGCTTCATTACTTTTTTCTTTAATAAAAACAACTTCACCCTTATTTCCAAAAATATTTGAACAAATATTGTCTAAAGAATTTTGAAATCCAAGACCTGACGTATTAGACTTACCCAAGTTAAGTACCTCATTTAATTTTGAAGTTCCAGTGTTGAGTTTGGTAAAAGTAGCCTCAACAAGATCAAGCATGGACCGTACTTTACTCAATTCAACATCCTTTTTGGTAAGGAGTACTTCTAACTTTGTGATGGAACTCCTTAACTCTTCATTTTCACTAAACATTTTTTCTACCTTCAAAGCTTGTTTCTTCCATTCCTTTAGTAAAGCTTTATAGAGACCCTGCAACTCCATGATGATTGAATCTTTATCCATTTTATCCTCCTCTTGAAACTCTACATCATTAATAGACCCATGAAAAGAGTTTTATTTAGAAACACCGAAACAGTTAAACCTGCTGAATGGTGACAACGATGTGATCACATCGGGGTGAACATCATCGCAATCGGACAGAGATGACTGATTCACTGTGGCCAACATCATCTTTTGGCTAGATTCTTGATTTTCCTCCTCTACATCCTCCTCATCATCACTGAGAGACACCCACAAATTCTTACCACATTTTCTCAAGGTATTTGCGCATTCATTCATGTAGTGACCCCAACCTGAACATGCATGACATTGGATGGACTCGAGTTGCTTGGGATCAAATTTATTTCAATTAGAAGCAGTCCTTCTCAATGTATTTTCTTTTTTATTTTGAGGAAAGTTTCGTTTTGGCATTTGACCAACAACATTAGTTTGTTTCTCTTTAGACTTGAATTGTACATTCTCTCTGTTAAACTTTCTCACCATTGAATTGTATTTGCGAGTGATCAAAGCAACATCAACTCCTTCACTAATTTCTTCAAAAGTTTCATCCTCATCATCGGTTTTATCCTCTGAGGATTGAACTTGAAAAGCCACATTCTTGCCTTTGTAAGATTCTCTCTGAAAAGAGAGATTCATTTCAAAAGTTTTAAGGATACTTATCAAAGTGTTGAGATCCATGGTAGTAGAATTATGAGCTTCTTCAATAGAGGAAACTTTTATATTAAATTTTTCAAGAAGATAACGAAGAGCTTTAGTAACAAGTTGTTTGTTGGTCATTGGCTCACCAAGCAATTGACATTCATTTGAGATATCAATTAATTTTTCAAAATAAGATGAAATATCATCATTTTCTTCCTTTCTCAAACGTTCAAATTTACTCATGAGCATACGAAACTTTGTTTCTCGGACACTTGCATTACCCTCTCAATGATTTTGAAGGGTATCCCATGTCTTTAGCTGTTGGACAATTTTGAATAAGCTTAAACATATACATGTCCACCCACGTAAAGATAGCATTTATTGCCTTTTCATTGAAACTAGACAGCGTGATTTCTTCTTATGTCCATTCAGATTCAGGCTTAGGAGTTACATCGCCATCCTCATCTGGTGGACTCTTAGGAACTACATAACCATTGACAATTGATCTCCATGCACGAACATCAATTGATTTGATGTCCGAACGCATTCGGATCTTCCAATACGCATAATTAGAACCATCTAGAGTAGGAATCTTAGCCAAAATAGGATTAACGTGATCCATAACAACACAACCAGGACCAAACGCTTATTGAATTAAGTGCAGGCTTTTGATGCCAATTGTAAGTGTCTATGCTATGGAAAACTTAAAATAAAAATGATAGAAACTGGATGTGGGGTGTAATGTGATCACACCACGTACAACATCAGATAAAAACGCAGCAGAAAAATAAAATAACAGCAAAAAAATTTCACAAGTTATATGAAATAACTTGTGAATGCCTCATGGCAAAACTTATTCACTATTTGAATGTGAATTACAATGAGTCCTTTGAAACTAACGAATCTAGTTTAAGGACATTAAAACAAACTGAGTTGTAAAAGAAGAACGAAGAATGAATTTCTCTAAGCTATTATCAAAACTCGGCTAAACAAGTATAATTTTGCTCTCTCAAAATCTCGGCTATCTCGATTGTGTGTTGGATGTGCATCCTCTTCAATAATCATATCAACTCTTTTATAGGCTCACAAAATATCCCAAGTTCATGTCACGTTCTCCACTCTTCAAATAATATTCTCCATTTCCAAGTTTTCATCGTGTAGCTTAAGAATAGGAATAATGACCAAGCCCATATTCTTTTAACTCCTCCTAAAATATCTAACAAATAATATCCTATTCAAAAAATAAATCTTAGTCAAATCTTTTCTCCTGCACAAATAAATCAAAATAAGAATATCAAAATATTAATTAATTAAATGTGAATAAAGGTAAAAATAATAAAATAAAAAATTATTAGAATTTAAAATTTAAACTCTAACATCAATCTTTGAGTACAACGACAATCCACAGATGCAGCGGATGACGTACCCAACACCACTGAGACAAAGTGGTCCCCACGATGGGCTCCGCCAATGGTCTAATATGTATGTTCGATAAGAGTGATGAAGACGGTGTACTATTTAATCCTTCCACCAGAAAGTGTTTGCTTCTTGGGCCCCACCACTCACCGGAATTCCACATGATTCACTTTTTTTGGTGTGGGAATTTGTGCTCCTCGAAGAGAGCTTCGATTTGGTATATTACTCGCCCAATTGCGATATTGGGTGAATGAGAAATTGAGTTTTTAAGTTTGTAGTAACAAATGAGAAATGAGAAAGAAGGAAAATGAATAATGAAGGGAAAAGTTAAAAGCCTTGTCCTACATTGGAAAATTGTTGTTTAGGAAGTGAGTATATAAGGAGAAACTTACCATTAGCTTGCAAGAAAGTCATTGGGTTATTCTCCTCCACACTCCACACGTGCGCACAGGGGTGTAAATCATGGGTGAATTTGTCCTAAAAACCTCGAACTTATGTGCGGGTGCATCTTGCGTACACGAATGTCGCAATGATTTGGTGTCGGCCTGACAAGCTAAATTTTTCTTAAATTTTTAATTTCCTACTCAGGAACTTTTGCTGGATCCTGAGGGACTCTCCTGACTCCTGACCTAAGTCATGACGGGTCATCCTGACCTGAGTCCTGAAGGTCCTTCCTGACCTGACTAAATGTCCATCCTAACCTGAGTCCTGAAAGAACAATCCTGATGGGCATTTTCAGGCCTGTTGAGATTTTAAAATCTCTACAGTTACAACACGTTTTGAAACTTTAAAAAAAAACCTGAGTTAATGCAATTAATTCAGACGTTTTTTGGTTACGGTCAAGACCATTTATGGGTCTTTATGGCCACACTCCAATAGTCATTTTTTGAATATTTTATATAGTATTCTTATGTGTTGCAAGAGACACAAGGATAACAAGAAATTCAAACTTTGAGTGGAAAAAATATACAAATATTTTCCGGCGGCAGTGTACAGATGCACCATCACAGGGTATAAGGATACCCTGTACGTCCATTCGTTTTGTCAGTTTTACAGAGAATGTAACATCTTCGGGAATGCAGCCGTCGTCTTCAATGGCTGCAACATCATCGAGAATGCCGATGGTGGGACAGTTCACGGTGATCATGGCGCAGTCCCGACGAGGACACAAGGATTTCTATCCAAAACTGCACGGTGTTGTGCACCGATGAGTTGTACGAGAACTCTAGTGTGGTTAAGAGTTACTTAAGAAGGCCGTGGAAGGAGATGGTGTATTTGGAGTCTTATATTGATGGATTTATTGGGCCTGAAAATACGATGGTCTAATATGTATGTTCGATAAGAGTAATGGAGACGTCATACCATTTAATCCTTCCACCGGAAAGTGTTTGATGCTTGGGCCCCACCACTCGTCGAAATTCCACAGGATTCATATTTCTTGGTTCGGTAAGATCACTGGGAAGGAAAGTGTTATGGCAGTGAGACACGTTCTTGGATGCCACGATATGAATTGGTAGTTTATAAGGTCAAAGGCCGCAAATTAGAACACATCAATTACAAGTTCTTTGATATATATACCCCATGTGAGAGCATGATGAAGTGTTTTGAAATTGTTGAAAGAGGGACCCTCGTGAACGGAGCCCTATACTGGCCCATGATAAAGAATGTCACTCAGTTCATAATTTTGGTGCATCATAATTTTATTAAGAGAATGATAAATAGTGTTCTTTGCAACATTGTATAGATTGGACCTTCTCTTGTCATCCTCTGTCCATTCCCTTCTAAGTTTGGGGATGATCTGAGCTAGTCCAGCTGACTGATCAGCTGTAGTGTTGACCTTCACAATAGGTATAGGGTCATCTTCTATGATAGACCACATCTCATCATTGATTGAAGACAAATGTGCTTGCATTCTAATTTTCTATTCATCATAATCCTCAGCAGAGAACATTGGAACCTTGGATTTCACCATTTTGGGAGCCATCCAAGTATGCAGGTGTGTTTTTCTAAAACAAAAAGATCTAGCTAGGTACTGATCAAAGCAGTGGCAAGCCAACTGCTCTGATACCACTTGTTGGTCCCTTAAGTGGTCAAGGTCTAGAGGGGGGTGAATAGACCTTGAGTCAAAAGTAAATTTTCAAATTTTTCAAAAGAGGTGATTCTAGAACCTTACAATAGCCTCTATAAGTTTAAAAACAACAAGTCTACAAGAGTTTTAAAACAGGACCACAAAGGTTACAACTGTGGACTAGAAGTCTACAGCTGTAGAGTTTAAAACTTGCAACCAAAAAGACAACTTGTAGACAAGAGATCAGAGGGATTCTCACACATAAAGTGTATTGAGAATATTCTAATGTGCAGCGGAAATAAGTGAGTGTTAATGAAAAACAATATAAACAAACTTAACAGTTGAGTGACTTAGAGAAGTCTACAACTGTAGAGTCAGTTTCTTTATGAAAACCACAAAGTTTTATGCACTTGATTTTCAAAAGAGTCATGAATGTAATAGTTAAATAAATATGCAATACAGAAATATAAATGACAGAAAGTAAAAAGACAATATTTATAGTGGTTCAGTGTCTATAAAAAGACCACCTACATCCACTGTTACACATCTCAGGTGCCAAATTCACTAAGATGAGATCACTTAGATCAATACAAGTAGTTCCCCTTTAGAACTAGGTTCACTCAAATTCCTATTCTAACAAGTGATTAAACTACTCTATTCACTCAGAATACAACTCACAAAGAGTTAACAAAAACCTCACAAAGAGATATCTACACAAAGTAGAAATAAAAAAATAGGTGAGGGAACAACAACAAAAGGTGTGATTCTATCTAAGAAAATCCTAACCAACTATCCTATGAATCACAAAGAATAAAAACAATAAAGTTCTCTCAGAAAATATGTTGGCTGTAGACTTGCTTAGGCAGAATGCTTGTATAGATTGAGTGGTGTGACTTATCCGTTGAGGAATTTCAAATTTGAATTCAGGATAAGGCTCCTCTCTCTCTATTGGCATGTGTGAAGTGGTCCTCATTCTTCACACAGGATAGTACTGAGTGTACTATTGTCCTTTTCTTCAGAATTCTGGTTGTCTTCAAACTAATCTTCATTATCCTCTAGATTTCTTTAGGAATAACCTCCACTTAAGTACATTTTAGTGAGTGCATGAGAGCCACAATAATTGTGCTTAAGGGTCTTCATAATCTTCAAATAATCTCTGACTTCTACTTCTTTCTTCAAACGGTCTTCTCAACTTTAGGGTCTTCAACCTTGCAGCTGTAGAGTCCTGTAAATACAAAAATCGGTTGTAGAGAAACCTTACAGCTGTAGGGTCATGTCTGGCTGTAGAATGCAGACTTCACTTACAAAAATCAAGTATACAGCTGCAGACTTCACTTACAACTATAAATTTCAAAACCAATTTCCTTAAAACAAGTGTTAGATCAATTTGTCCAATTAAACATATTGTTTTGCACACATCAAAATCTAGACCAAGGTACTTAACATAAGGAGAAATCCATCCTTAGCTTGTAAGAAAGTCATTGGGTGATGCTCCTCCACACTCTACGCATGCGCGCAGGGGGGTGTAAATCATGGCCGAATTTGGCCTAAAAACCTCGAACTTATGTGCGGGCGCGTCCTGCGTACACGAATGTCACAATGATTTGAAACTTAAAAAAAAAACTGAGTTAATGCAATTAATTCAGACGTTTTTCCGGTTATGGTCAAGACCATTGATGAGTCTTTATGGTCACACTCCAACAGTCATTTTTTGAATACTTTATATAGTATTCTTATGTGTTACAAGAGACACAAGGATAACAAGAAATTTAAACTTTGAGTGGAAAAAATATACAAATATTTTTTGGCAATTTGTCACATTCTTTTGCCCAATTATTATGCTATTTTTGTTCATACTCCGGTAATATTACGAACAATATCTCAGTTTGTTTTAAGCAAAATGTTGTGCTATATCGTTGCTTTTTATCATTGTATCCTAGGAAACAAGTGTTTCATATATTCACTAAGCACCTAGAGTGAGGGACATTATTTGTTTTAAAGAAATTGTGTTTTACACGAGCCTCGATATCCCGTATATATTTAATATTATTTTTAGCCATCAGATGCATATTTCCTACACTTGGTTCGGTAAGTTCACTGCGGAGGGAGAATACATTTTGATTTCCATAATAAAATTCATAATATGAAACTTATACCATAAAATATATATTCACTAATATTATATATATTTTACATGAATAGGTGTAATTGTTATTTCATACTAGCTAGTTTGAACAAGTTTTATAGGAGGAGTACTCCAATATAATTTCGATGATTACTAACTAAATCCCAGTTTAGGATTATGTGATTGATGTCATCAGCTGTGTCGGGCGAGGGGTTCCTGGCACGTGAGCTAACAATCAAGAATATAGCCGGACCGGAGAAGCATCAAGCGGTAGCACTTCGAGTCAATGCAGACTTGGCGGCGGTGTACAGATGCACCATCACAGGGTATAAGGACACCATGTACGTCCATTCGTTCCGTCAGTTTTACAGAGCGTGTTCCATGGCTGCAACATCGTGTCGAGAATGCCGATGGCGGGACAGTTCACGGTGATCACGGCCCAGTACGTAGAGGGATTCCCCTGACGAGTACATGCACAGGGATTTCAATCCAGAACTGCACGGTGTTGTGCACCGATGAGTTGTACGAGAACTCTAGTGGGGTTAAGAGTTACTTAGGAAGGCTGTGGAAGGAAGCGGTGTACTTGGAGTCTTATATTGATGGATTTATTGGGCCTGAGGGATGGAGTAAGTGGGCTGGACATGTTGAAAATACCATGGTCTAATATGTATGTTCGATAAGAGTAATGGACACGGCGTACTATTTAATCCTTCCACCGGAAAGTGTTTGATGCCACCACTCGTCGGAATTCCACAGGATTCACTTTTCTTGGTTCGGTAAGATCACTGGGGAGGAAAGTGTTATGGCAGTGAGACACGTTCTTGGATGCCACGATATCATGAATTGGTAGTTTATAAGGTCAAATTAGTACACATCAAATCCATGCAAGTTCTTTGATATATATACCCCATGTGAGATCATGATGAAGTGTTCCCTCTCTCCACATCCTTCATTTCTGTAAGTCATTTGCCTCCTTATTTTCTCTTATGTGAGTCCCTCCCTCCACATCCTTCATTCCTCATTTTTTTTCTTTGATTGGATGTCAACTTTGGTGGTGGCGGGCGTATTGGTGTGTGGCGAATGACAAGAGAGCAGTGTGCTTGTATTATTATAGTTCGTTTGCCGTTGTGTCTATGTTTTTGCTTAAGTTTTTACCTACTCATAAGGTGTTTTCTTATGTGAAATTTACTCAATTATAATTTATTTTCCCCCCCATGGTGTCTCTCTACACCAGTCCTATGACTATTGTTGCCAAATGAATTCAACATGACATTCCATGTTTCAAGTGCATCATTTTCATGAATTTTCACAAATTTACCACATGAATCTTTGTTTGTCCATGAACATATACACCATACTCACTCAAGTTTCAGTGTTCTTCCACCATAAAAGTAGAACTCCATTACAATGAAAAACCCCACAAACACAAATACAGAAATCCACCACAAAATAATCCAAGAAAACAAATAAAAAGAAAAAAAATGTTATTTGCATCAATGATTTGGTCGCCTTCCCTCGCCGGCATCCAAAGAGAAAGATATTTGAGTGCTTATATATATTTTGGAATGTGTATAATTTACAGAGAATGAGAGAAGAGTGTGTATATGTTGTGAATTGAATTGGAATGAATCGGCCTCAATAAGGACTTTGATTATCTAAGCTATAATAAAAAACTTGAAGAAATCCGATGAACATAAAATTACCAAAAATGAAGAAATCAAAGAACAGAGGATTTACGTGGTTCGATCAAATTGATCTACGTCCACGGATGAGGTTGCTCACTTTCTCTAATATGAAGTATAATGCTTACAGATTACAAAGCTTTCTCACTCTAATTTCTCAGTGTATTGAGTATATATTTTTACGTCTGGTTTGAATACGTATATATAGATGCCCAGATCCTAACGGCCCTTTAAATCCGTAACCAATCAACGAGCTTGTATGGTTACAACCGCCAGAAGTAATTGTTCCGGCGTCCAATACGATTGCTCCGTCAGCTGTCCAAATAACCGACTTTATCACTGTGGTTGAAGCAGTCTTCGCTATACTCAGTTTGTTAGTAACTGTCAGTTCAAGATATGCCTTCAGGATGAGTGACTCAGGAAGTAGGTGATTTTAGCTCAGGATAATCTTTTCAGGATAGCGCCTTTAGGTATACTGAGTCTTCAGTACAAGTGCCTTCACTGATCTGAACACTCAGGATGAGAGTCAGGATCAGCACACTCAAACTCAAGATGAAACCTTTGCTCAGGCTCAGGATGACACCTCAGGAATTTTCCTCCGAATCCAAAACCTCAGGATCAAGATTCCTTATTAGATTTCAGTATCCAAACTCAGCTTATCTTAACACATAACAATCTCCACCTTAAAGTAATTGAGTTTCCCCCATACCACACTCCACCTCAGGACCAAGTCATGGTACATTCCATGACTGTAGCTTGATCAGCTCCAAACAGTATCTGAACTTGGAAGTAGGTTAGACTTTCGTCAACATTCTGCACTGAAATTACTTTCTTCTCCACCGCATCTCTCACAAAATGAAACCTTACATCAATATGCTTGGATCTTTCATGAAAGACCCGATGCTTGACAAGATGAATTGTTCTCTGATTGTCACACTGAACTGCAACTTCCTTCTACCTTATTCCAAATTCTATAATCATACCCTTGAGCCACATCGCTTCCTTTACTGCTTCAGTCATTGCAATATATTCAGCCTCAGTAGTTGAGAGTGCCACTACTGACTGGAGTACTGCTCTCCAGCTAATTGCGGTACCATATAATGTGAACACATATCCTGTTAAGGATTTTCTAGTATCAATGTTTCCAGCATAATCTGAATCCACATATCCTTGAAGAGGTTGTGTGTTGTCCTTAGTCTTCTCAAAAAGTAACCCCAGAATTTCAGTTCCTCTTAAGTATCTCATGATCCACTTAAAAGCCTCCCAGTGTGTCTTTCCCAGATTTTCCATAAATCTACTGACCACACTGACTGAATGTGTTAAATCTGGCCTGCTGCACACCATAGCATACATGATGCTACCGATTCCATTTGAGTAAGGAATTTTACTCATTTGTTCCTTCTCCCCTTCTGACTTTGGACACTTATTTGATGTCATTTTAAATTGCTGACTAAGGGGAGTAGATACAATCCTAGATTCATGCATGTTGAACCTCCATAGTATCTTCAGAATATAATCCTTCTGAGTTAAGAATAACCTTTCTTTGTCCTTATCTCTGATGATTTCCATGCCGAGTATCCTCTTCGCACTTCCCAAATCCTTCATGTCAAAAGTGCTACTCACTTTTACTTTTAACCTCTGAATTCTTTCAGAACTCTTGCTTGCAACGAACATGTCGTCCAAATAGAGCAGCAGATATGTGAGTACTTCCTTCCCTCGTTTTTCAAGATAGACACAACTATCATACCTGCATCTTATAAAGCCTATAGAGATCATGAAACTATCAAACTTCTTATACCACTGCCTAGGACTTTGCTTCAGCCTATACAATGATTTCTTCAGTAGACACACGTTCTCCTGATTTCCTGGTAGAATAAAACCTTCAGGTTGTTGCATGTGTATCGTTTCTTCCAAATCTCCATGTAGAAAGGTTCTCTTGACATCTAGTTGTAAAGCTCTAGGTCCTCCTGAGCTACCTTTGACAATCGAATCCTTATTGAACAGTGTTTCACAACTGGTGAAAATACTGAAATCTACCCCCTCTTCCTGAGTGAAACCTCTAGCTACAAGTCTTACCTTGTATCTCAGTTTCTCTTTTCCTCCTAACTCCATTTTAGATTTCTTCTTGAAGATCCACTTGGAGCTGACTACCTTCTATCCCTGAACCTTGTTCACTAGTGTCCAAGTGTTGTTCTTCTCTAATGACTGAAGTTCCTCAGTCATTGCCAATATCTATCTCTTTTTATCTTTGCCTGTCACAGCTTCAGCGTAGCTTTGTGGTTCCTAATGCTCTATCTCTTCAGCGGTTATCAGGGCATAGGACATCATGTCAGCCTGACTGAATCTAGTCGGAGGGTGTATGCTTCGACTGTGTCTGTCTTTTACTAGACTATAATTCCTGAGATCTTGGCCTACAGTATCTAAAATTGAATGGTCAGAATGTTCACCAGTATCACTTTCCTCAGACTCCTCCAGAGTCCTTCTTAGTTTTCACCTAACTCAGTGCCTACTTGTCCTGAGTTCTTGTCAGGATTTTCCACCTCAACCTGAAATCCATCTTCTGAAAGAATACCATCCGAGTCCTGAGTGCTTATGGGCTGATTGTATCCCATGACTTTCTCATTGAAAGTCACATCTCTACTGATAATACATTTTGTGACCAGGTTCCAGACACCAAAACTTGTATCATTTTACTCCATTAGGATAACCAATAAAGATACATCTCAGTGCTCTAGGTTCCAGCTTGTCCTGCCTGATATGGACAAAAGCTGAGCATCCAAAGACCTTTAGGTTGATGTAATCCGAGATCCTTCCATACCACACCTTATCAGGTGTCCTAAACTCAATAGCTGAGGATGGTGACTTGTTAATGAGATAACAAGCTGTACTGACTGCCTTCACCCAAAACACCTTAGGTAGCTTTGCATCTGACAACATGCTCCTGACCTTTTCCAGGATTGTCCTGTCATCCTCTCAGACAGGCCATTTTGCTGAGGATTTGCAGGAACTATCTTATGTCTAGTGATTCCCCTTTCTTTGCAGCTATTGTTAAACTCTTCAGAAACATACTCCAATCCATTATCAGTCCTGAGATGTTTAATGGATCTTCCTCTTTTTTTTTCTTGTTCACTGACTCAATCTCTGAACCTTGCTAAGGCCTCACTCTTCTGCTTCAGTATGAACACCCATACTTTTTTGTTGAAGTCATCAATGACTGTCATGAAGTATCTTCCACCTCCATGAGTCTCCACCTTAGCTGGTCCCCAGATATTAGAATGAACATAATCCAGAGGTGCATCAGTAGTTTTCTTACCATTCGGAAATGGAATTTCCTTGGATTTTCCCAGGACACAATGATCACAAAAATTCATCTTCAGTACCTTTCCATCTCCAAATGCCTTCTGCTTAGAAAGTTCTTGGAGCCCCATTTCTCCAATATGGCCTAATCTCTTATGTCATATCATAGTCCCAGTGTTGTCCATAACATTATTTGCTGACCCAGAAGAAGTGCTTCCAATCAAGATATACAATCCATTGACTTTCTTGCCTTTCAGGTATACCTTATTGCCTTTTGTGATCAGGATGAACACATCCTTTGTGTTGAACTCATAACCCAGTTGATTAAGTGAACCCAAGGAGATCAGATTTCTTTTCAGTTCTGGCACCAGCCTCACATTTGAGAGTATTCGATCCACTCCATTATGCAGCTTCAACCTGACAGAACCACTCCCCTTCACTTTACACGTTTGATTATTGTCCAAAACTACTGAGCCTCCATCAAACTTCCTCAACTCCCTGAATAATGATTCATCCGGGCACATATGGAATGAACATCCTGAATCTAGTACCCATTCAACATTCAGCTTCAGTTTAGTAACCGTCAACACCTTAGCACTACCATACCCTTATTCAGCAGCAACTGTTATATCAGTCTTTTGTTCTTCCCCTTGATTCTTATTTCTGTCAGGGTAATTTTTCTTGAGATGACCAGTTTTGTGGCAAGCAAAACATTTTCTCCTCTCAACAAAATCACCAGATTTCGATCCCTTTGTGTTCTTCTTCTTGTTCTGAAACACATTCTTGCCCTTCTTGAATCTGACATTCAGGCCTTCAGCCTGAACTGAATTTTTCTTATCAGCTTGTAGCTGAAGAGACTTTGTTTTCAGCGCACCCAGAATATCATCAAAGGACAAGCCTCCCAAATAGTAAAGTATCCTTGAAATTCTCAAAGGATTTAGGAAAAGAATTCAGGAGCATCAAAGCCATATCACCATCATCAATTTCCAGTCCCATGTTCTTAAGATCATCAGCATCCTTGTTAAATTCCTCAA
>JAPKLY010000805.1:124480-134538 GCA_026898435.1 Prunella vulgaris | reverse complement strand
CTGACAATGCTCTGACCCTGTTCAGTACTCAATTGCTTGAGTAACTCTAGAAGCTTGACCTGTGTCTCCTTTTTGTTCAGCAAGAAAATAACCCATGTGTACCTGGAATAGTCATCAACAACAACAAGGGTATATTTCCTACCATTTATGCTGACAGGAGTTACTGGACCAAAGAGATCCATGTGCAGGAGTTGAAGCACTCTGTCAGTAGAGAAGGCTTCCTTCACCTTGAATGAGGCTTTGGTTTGCTTGCCTTCCTGACATGCTCCGTACACGTGGTCTTTGCTAAAAACTTCATTAGGCAGACCATCTACAAGAGAAAGTCTAGAGATTTTGTTAATAATCTTGAAGTTTAAGTGACTCAGACGTTTATGCCAAAGCCAACTGAGCTCAGAGGAGCTCTTAGGGACCAGACAGGTTTCAGGAGGACTGCTCTTGAAGTCAGCAAAATATACATTGCCCCTCCTGACACCTGTAATCAGAACTTGCAGTGTAGATTTGTCCTTCACGAGACACATATTAGATGTAAATTCTACACTATATCCTCGGTCACAAAACTGACTAACCGAGAGCAAGTTATGTCTCAGTCCTTCAACATATGATACATTCATTACACGGACAGAGTTAATAACAAGGGTTCTGAATCCTCTGGTGAAACCCTTAGAGTTATCACCAAAGGTTACCTGCGGGCCTTCTTGAGCTACATAATCCTGAAGGAGATCACGAAATCCGGTCATGTGCCTGGAACATCCTGAGTCCAAGTACCAGTCCTTCATCAGATCCTCCTTCTTCTTCTTGTAGCCCGCAGCGACCTGAAAAGAATCAGGCCTCAGGTACCCATCTAGTATTGGGTCCTACAGAGTCAGTCATACCCTTCGGGATCCAGATTTGTCTGACAATTCTGACAGCATCAGAAGTGTAGACCTGTTTCCCTGAAATGTCAACATACACAGTTCTCTTCTTCCTTTGTGCCTGGGAAGTTGAGGGTGTATGGGTTTCAGCCTGAGATACAGGAGCCCTATATTGATTTCTGGGGGTGGGCCTCCTGTTCCTTCTTGGCCTGGGTGCATTGGGCTGAAGTCTGTCCTGAGCAGGAGCAGCTCGGGCCTGACCTCTTGGCACATGAGGTCTGGCCTGAGTGTTACCGGAGTCAGGTCTCCATTGCCCTTCAGAAGCCACCTGGTTTGTCCTTCTTCTTAGAGAATTGGGACGCTCCTGATGGGCTCTGTGCCCTGTCTGAGGAGTTTGAACCTCAGTAGTCCTAGGTCTTGCCTGAGGTCTCCTTTGTCCTGAGTTCCTTCTGTTCTGAACATTTCTAGGCTGGGCCTGAGAAGTGCTAGGAACAAAATTCTTCCCAGTTTGAGGATTCCTAGGCTGGGCCTTGGAGTTCCCTTGGTCTGTCTTCCTAGACTCAAGATGAGAAAATTTGACTTTTTCCTTAGGGTTTTGTCTTGGTTTCTCAGTCCTTTGCCTGACAGGTTCAGCAGGCATTTTCTCCTTCCCTTTGCCTTTATTCTGATGAGCAACACTTAGGCTCTTGTCATCAGTTAGGGCAGGGACAAACCTTTTCTGAGAGTTGCTCCCTGAAGCACCTCTGTTCTTCTTGCCCTTTGGTTCTTTTGTGGCATCATAGCGTAACCCAGCTTTAGCACCATCAGGCAGCTGAGAGAAATTTGTCAACTCATCAACCACTTGGGTAGACGTGTATAACTTCTTCAGCTTGACCTCAAGATGCCCATTGGTTTCTTTCAGGGCCTCAATTTCAGTGGTGTATTGAAGCACCAATTCTGAATGAGCTTTCTCTTTTGAGATCAGCTCAAGATCCCAAGCAGTTTGCTCAGCACAAAGGCGAGCTTGCCACTCAGTTACGAGCATCATTCTTAGAGCAGTCCGCTCAATTATCAGTTGTTCCTGAGCAAGGAACAAGTCAGTATCACGAGTCTCAATCAGCGAGCTGATTACACCCTTCAGTCTTTCTACCTCCAGTGGAGCTTCATCATGCTTATTCCTAGCATGAAGTAGCTCCTCCTGAAGATGTACTAATCTGAGGGCTTCCTCAGTATCTCTTACTCTGAGAGACTCAGTTAACCGATCGTTCTTCTCACTCAGTTGTGCGTTCACATCCACTGTGTGAGTATGAGTCTCCTGCAGCCTTGAGAAGTCAACCATCAATTGCTCTAGGGCGAGCTGAAGGTCGAGTTCTCCTGCTGAATCTGAGCTAAACTCGGGTGCGTGATCAGGAGAAGAGGTAGAAGAACATACCTCATCATCTGCCATCAGGCAGAGGTCGTCATATTACTCATCTGAAAAGAGTTCAGGGGACCGGCGTCCAGGGCCATCTGAATCTGAGGAATCCTCAGCAAGCAACGCTCTCCGGTCTGAAGCCCTGAGCTCTCTTTTGGCTCTCCGATCTTCTCGCTCACGAGCACTGAGCTCCGGATAATCATACTGATAATGTCCGGTCTTTTTGCAGTGGTAGCACTGATCTACATCAGAAGAAAGCTTCTTGTCAGTGTACCTTTTATCAGATGATTCCCTCCTGCTCCCTGATGATCTTTCAGGTTTGGAGCTGGATCTTCTGGGCTCATTCTCTCTCCTCTTTTCATCTCTGCGTCGCTCAGGCTCATTGCGATCCCTCCTGGAATCTGAACCTCTCCTTTCTTCTCTCCGGGGGCTTGATCTCCTGGGGCTGGAGTACCTGCGATCACGGGTGTCAATATAAAATTTCTTATACCTACCGAAACGAGAGTTCAGTTTCTCGAATCGCCGTGCCATCAGGCTGTACTCTAAGGCTAGCTCATCTTTGTTCATGTCTTTCAGAGACTTGGAGCCAGATCCAGCCTAAGGCTCAGGAGTAGCTTTAAGAGCCACGCTCTTTTCCTTTTCAGATGTCTTCTCCTCACTAACTTCCTCACTGACAACACCCATCTTCTTCCTCTTATCGAGGTCAAATTCCAGAGCCTTTAACTCTGAGAATAGGTGAGAGTGAGTGATGTTTGTAAGGTCCTGAGTGTTTTTCAACAAAATTACTCTTGTGTCTCATCTTTCAGGGAGACAGTTTAGGATTTTAGAAGACACCTCCCTCTTGGGAAACTCCTTCCCAAGGGTTGCTAGCTCGTTCATCATCTTAATGAACCGAGCTTCCATCTGATCGATGGACTCTCCCTCTAGCATCTTGAAGGCCTCAAACTTCCTGATAGCAAGATCTCTCTTGTTCTCCTTGATCTTTTCTGATCCTTCACTCATCTCTCTCAGGGTATCCCAGATCTCCTTAGCTATCCTCAGATGCATAAGCCTGACTGAATTCTCGTAAGAAATGGTGTGGAGTATAATGTTCTTGGCAACATTATCCAGTCCGATTTGCTTAATCTGATCAGAATTAAGCGCGGACCTCTCCACTTCTTCATCTCCGGCGGCTGGAACAGGGACATTGCCAGCAACAGGCCAGGTCGTCTAAAGATTCCTCATAAATCTGATCGAGCCATGCTCGATCACCTGAGGTATTTGATCATGGATAGAGTAGAGATGTGCGAGTACCCTGAATTTCCAATAGTCATAATTGTCAATAGAGAATTCAGGAAGATTGCCCTCAAGGCGTTTAGAACCGGATGCCATGATATGCAATTTTTCAGAAACAAGATCAGTTCTGTAGACCACCAAAAGTTTCTCCTCAGAAACTGTTGGTAAACAAAGTCAGTGATCTTTTGAACCACTGCTCTGATACTACTTGTTGGTCCCGAAATGAGTTAAATCAGTGTATGGGGGGAATACACTGATGTCAGATTTTTTTGAAAGACTCAGAAAAATGCTCTAACGCACTCAGTCAGGATTCCCTGAAGTACTCAGTATGCTGAAGGTCCACAGGGGCAGCAGGGACGGTTCAGTAACGAGTCAGAAAAACTGAGTGTGAGTAAGTGCTCGGAAGCTCAGTAGAGATAACAAACCTACTGACTGCTCGGAAGTGAGTCAGTTGGACTACAATCTCAGTGAGCCAGAGTACGTGCGGAAAGTGAGCCCTTAGATTCTACTCGTTTTAGTTTCTGAAAACATTTTCTCTGAGTTGCTTAGTAAATTGGCGGTTAAGGCTAAGTGCACAGTATTCAGATTCAGGATGATTGATTCAGTCCTGAGGTTTAAGAACAATGCAGTATGTTCAGTTTAATATGATGACAGTTATGATCCTGAATAGAACAATAAATCAGCACACAGGGGACTTTTTAACGTGGTTCGGAGATAACCAACTCCTACATCCACGACCTGATTTAACAGGAAGCTATCCTCAAAACCCTGAGGATAGGTACTTGGGTTTTACGTGCCAAGGGACACGAGTAGCCAACTTCCTCTCTTAGGAACTAACCCCTGGGCGTTTTACAAGTCTCAGTCCTCCTAACCAACCGATCTCACACCTTGAGTGGTTTGGTATTCTGGTTTCCAACTAATGATAGCTCTAGCAATATAAAATAATGCTAAATAATAGAGCTATCGATCTAAGCAAATACAGAGTGAATCCTACTACAACACTAGGGAAATTTAATTGCAGAGTGTTGTTTATGATATGCTTTGTGTTCTTGGATTCTTAAGAGTTTTCTCTTGGAAATTTCCCGTTAACCTTGAATGGGTGCAAAGTTCTCCATATTTATAGGCAAGATTTAAAATAGATCTGTTGGAGGAGATCAAATCAAATCTTTCCTATTTTAGGTTGATTGCAGGCTAGAAATACTGTTTGACCTACCCGCCATGCTTATTCTGGCAAGTTGTCACATCACCTGCAACTTTTTGAGACGCATTAAATGCCACATTAAATGCTGCGCAGACTCCGTGCATGCGTGTCGAAAGATCATTGGCTCTCCGCTATAACGGCTAGTTGACCTTCAGACATTTGTCCTTCCTCGTACATTCAATGCTCTGAGTTACTTGTTAATAACTCAGTCTGAACGTGTGTCTTAATGGAGTCTTACTGACATTCTTTTTGTCTCTTGTCCCATAGCATAAATAACCTTTTGCTTTGGACTTACATGATTCAGGTGATCTGAACCACAGCCTGAGTCAGGACCTATGTGCATTCAGCACAACCTGATAGGTTATTCAGCTCAGTATGTGTTACCTTTTTGCTTCGGACTTACAGGATTCAGGTGAACTGAACCAAGGCCTAAGTCAGGTCCTATGTGCATTCAGCACAGCCTGATAGGTGACACTTACTCTTCACTGACTGACTTCTGTCCTGAGTATGCTTAGTGTACTCAGTAGAAACATCAGCCAATGGTACTTCAGGATTGACTTCAGGATGAATCAGCAGGCTTCGATCTTCAGCTTCAGAACAGACAATCTTCAGCGAGATTGTCTGACTCCTTCAGGATGGTTTACACTTCAGACTTCAGTAAATTGGGTCGACTCCAATATTCTTCAGTCTTCAGCATGGTCCTCCTGTACTAAATTACTAACCTAACTATCCTGAACTATTTTATCCTGAACAGCTATACTTAGGCAAATTCATCAGGGGTTTTGGGATCTAATCAAAATACTCAGATTGTCCCAACAGTTGATCATAAGGGCCATTAGGAGATAGTCTCAACGAGAATTGGCCTATTTTCCTAAGATAGTGAGAGCTATACTTAGTGAATAGGAAGAACAATTAGAGGCTTTAATGTGTTATTAGGAAGACCTCTTGCATGTTAGAGTGGCTTACCAATTGATTGTACACAATTCCATGGCATGAGAAAGTGATACCTCACCATATGAAACATAGGATAGTACACTAGCACATAACTCTCACATTCGCTCACTTTGCAACCCAAGGTGATAGGTAGTTTACAAGTTTGACACACTAGTAGACATAGATACCAAATCCCCTTTATTTGCTTTGTGTTTTTGAATCAAGAACAATAGTCTTACCTTACAAATCCCCGTCTCCTTTGGGTTCGAAATAAAATAAACTTGGTTAAGCTTGCCATTGCAATAGCGATCGTGTACCCTTGCACATAGACACCTTTTTGCTAAACAGGTTCTTTTCTTCTGCTTATGTCAAATTCATAAGCTTTGAGGTCTGAAAAGAGTTCAAAGGTGGATATCTTAGATAAATCCTTTGATTCTCTCATGATTCTCTCATAGCAATGACCTTCATGTCCCATTCAGAAGGTAAGCCTATGAGAACTTTCATGTTCATTTCTCTTTGTGAGTACTCTTTGCTAAGTGAGTCTAGATCATTGAGGATCTCAATGAATCTTGACTCAAACTTTTGAAGAGTTTCACCAGATTTCATCTTGAAGTTCTCAAACTTTTGAACTGTTATCATGAGTTTGTTTTCCTTGATTTGTTCAGTTCTTTCACAAATCATTTCCAACTTTTCCCATATATCTTTTGCAGTTTTGCAGTTTTTGATCTTGCTAAACATAATTTTATCAAGTGAATGATAAATAGTGTTCTTTGCAACATTGTCAAGATTGGACCTTCTCTTGTCATCATCAGTCCATTCCCTTCTGGGTTTGGGGATAATCTGAGCTAGTCCAGCTGACTGATCAGCTGCAATGTTGACCTTCACAATAGGTATAGGGCCATCCTCTATGATAGACCACATCTCATCATTGATTGCAGACAAATGTGCTTGCATTCTAATTTTTCATTCATCATAGTCCTCAGCAGAGAACATTGGAACCTTGGATTTCACCATCTTGGGAGCCATGCAAGTATGCAGGTGTGTTTTTCAAAAACCAAAAAGGATTTAGCTAGGTACTGATCAAAGCAGTGGCAAGCCAACTGCTCTGATACCACTTGTTGGTCCCTTAAAGTGGTCAAGGTCTAGAGGGGGGGTGAATAGACCTTGAGTCCAAAAACAGATTTTCAAACTTTTCAAAAAGGATGGATTCTAGAACCTTACAGTAACCTTTTTTAGGTTTAAAAGAACAAGTCTACAAGAGTTTTAGAAACAGGACCACAAAGGTTACAACTGTAGACTAACAAGTCTGCAGTTGCAGAGCTCAAAACTTTGCAAAATAAACAAGCACTTGTAGACAAAAGTATCAGAGGAATTCTCACAATTAAAATTGTATTGAGAATACTCTAATGTGCAGCGGAATAAAGTGAGTGTTTATGAAAAACAATATAAACTAGACTTAACAGTTGAGTGACTTATGAAAGTCTACAGCTGTAGAGTCAGTTTTTGTGAAAATCACAAGGGTTTTATGCACTTAAGATTTCAAAACAATGATGAATGTAACAAGTAAATTAAATATGCAATACAAGAATCTAAAGAGCAGAATGTAAATAGACCAGGTTTTATAGTGGTTCAGTGTCTATAAAAGACAACCTACATCCACTGTTACACCACTCAGGTGCCAAATTCACTAAGAAGTGATCACAAAGATCAATACAAGTAGTTCCCCCTTAGAACTAGGTTCACTCAGATTCATATTCTAAAAAAAGATAAACTACCTTATTCACTCAGAATACCAACTCACAAAGAGTTTTACAAACCTCACAAAGAGATATCTACACTAAGTAGAAATAAAATCAAGTGAGGGAACAACAACAAAAGGTGTGATTCTTACTAAAAAAGTCCTAACCAACTATCCTATGAATCACAAAGAATAAAGAAAGAATAAACTCTCTCAGAATATGCTGGCTGTAGACTTGCTTAGGTTGAATGCTTGTATGCTCAGGGTTGTTGTTGTTGCTTCCTCTGAGGACTTCTCCTATTTATAGATTGAGTGGTGTGACTTATCCGTTGGGAATTTCAAATTTGAAATTCAGATAAGGCTCTTCTCTCTCTATAGGCATGTGTGAGGTGGTCCTCATCCTTCACACAGGATAGTATTGATTGTACTATATCCTTCCCTTCAGAATTCTGGCCTCCTTGTAACTAATCTTCATTATCCTCCAGAATAAAGGAAAAACTTCCACTTAAGTACAGTTTAGTGAGTGCTTGAGAGCTACACTAATAGTCCTTAAGGGTCTTCAATAATCTTCAATTAGTTTTAGATTTGTACTTCATCTTCAAACGGTTCTTTGCAGCTGTAGAGTCCTGTACAAATCAAAAATCGGCTGTAGAGAAACCTTACAACTGTAGGATCTTGTCTTGACTGTATAGTGATCAAATATACAGCTGTAGACTTCACTTACAACTATATGTTTCAAACACTAATTTCCTTAATATAAATGTTAGATTAATTCAACAAATAAACACATTGTTTTGCACACATCAAAATCTAAACCAAGGTACTAACATAAGTAATCTTGAAAGGTTGCAAACTGGTCGGAGTCTGGTCAATTTTTTTAGAAATAACATATTTAGTATTTTTTTTTTTTTGTGACGGAGTTTGATCAAAACTACTTTTTAGGTAATTTTTACCTAAAAAATAATATGAATATGTAAATTTTGATTGAAGTTACCTTTTTTATTTTTACTAGTAAAATAACCAGCATTTTTGAAAAGTCGGATATTTATCTAAATTTATTAAAAATATCACTTGCAATAGTATTTTTTGACGGAGTTGGGTCGGAATGATTTTTTACGTTCCTTTAATCTAGAAAAAATTTAAAAGATACATGTTTACGATTAATATTATCTTTATTAATTTTTAAGGATTAAATAAGTAATTTTGAAAGGTCGGAAACTGGTCGGAGTCCGGTGACGGAGTTTGATCGAAACTACTTTTTACGTTATTTTTACCTAAAAAACAATATGCATATGTAAAAATTTTATTGAAGTTATCTTTTTAATTTTTACTAGTAAAATAACTAGTATTTTTTAAAAAATTCAATTACTTATTTTTTAATTTTTTCAATTACTTATTTTTTTTTATTGAAGTTCCGACCTTTCAAGATTACTTATTTAATCTTTAACAATTAATAAATATAATACTATTCGTAATCATGTTATTTTTAAATTTTTTCTAGATTAGAGGAACGTAAAAAATCATTACGACCCAACTCCGTCAAAAAAATATTATTGCAAGTGCTATTTTTAATAAATTTAGATAAATATCCGACTTTTCAAAATTCTAGTTATTTTACGAGTAAAAATTAAAAAGATAACGTCAATCAAAATTTTTACATATGCATAGTATTTTTTAGGTAAAAATAATCTAAAAAGTAGTTCGGATCAAATTCCGTCACAAAAAAAAATACTAAATATGCTATTTTTAAAAAACTTGACCGGACTAAGACCAGTTTCCGACCTTTCAAGATTACTTATTTAATCCTTAAAAATTAATAAAGATAATGTTAGTCGTAAACATGTATCTTTTAAATTTTTTCTTCATTAAAGGAACGTAAAAAATCATTCCGACCCAACTCCGTCAAAAAAATACTATTGTAAGTGCTATTTTTAAAAATATTAGATAAATATCTGACTTTTCAAAATACTAGTTATTTTACTAGTAAAAATTAAAAATACAACGTCAATCAAAATTTTTACATATCCATAGTATTTTTTAGGTAAAAATAATCTAAAAAGTAATTCCGATCAAACTCCGTCACAAAAAAAAATTACTAAATATGCTATTTTAAAAAAAATTGACCGGACTCCGACCAGTTTCCGACCTTTCAAGATTACTTATTTAATCCTCAAAAATTAAAAAAGATAATGTTAGTCGTAATCATGTATCTTTTAAATTTTTCTACACTAAAGGAACGTAAAAAATCATTCCGACCCAACTCCGTCAAAAAAATACTAGTGCAAATGATATTTTTAATGTATTTGGAGAAATATCCGACTTTTCAAAATAATAGTAATTTTACTAGTAAAAATTAAAAATTTGATGTTAATTAAAATTCTACATATGCATAGTGTTTTTTAGGTAAAAATAATTAAAAAAGTACTTCCGACCTAACTCCGTCACAAAAAAATTACTAAATATATTATTTCTAAAAAAATTGACCGGACTCCGACCAGTTTCCGACCTTTCAAGATTACTTACTTAATCCTAAAAAATTAATAAAGATAATATTAGTCGTAAACATGTATCTTTTAAATTTTTCTAGATTAAAGGAACGTAAAAAATCAATCCGACCCAACTCCGTAAAAAAAAATGCTATTGCAAATGCTATTTTTAATAAATTTA